>JAOVVB010186555.1:0-25043 GCA_028570985.1 Heterobranchus longifilis | reverse complement strand
CATATCATAGCATTTATTTTTGTTATTGTTAAAAAAACAAGTTGTGCTTTTGGTTGTGAACTTTGTGTTTTGGTTAAAAAAAAAGACCAAAAACAAACCATATCATAGTATTTTTATGCATTGTACTCTGCCGATTGGTGACCCAATAAAAAACATTTTGGATCTGACCCTAACTTTTGAGAAAGACTGGTCTGTGGACAGGAGAATGTGTACTGAGTAGTAGTAATCCATGCTTGAATGTTGAGGTATTATTTACCATACAGTTTTAAAAAAAGAACACATCAAGATTACAACATAAAACAATGCTACTTCTGGGGCATATTTCTCTTTCCTATACGTGGCAGAATGCAGGACAATACAAGTACATTTACTTTGCCATGCATAAATCAGCAAGGTCAATTCAGGACACAGCCTGTGCAATAAAGTGAACATTATGCTGAGCAATGGTAAAGTTACTACACTGAAATTACCCTTCTTGTACTGCCTTGATCTCTGTCTCTGGTAATTAAAGGAATACGAGTCACAAAGTTAGTTTATGAACAACACATGAAACCTACTGTCATGGTACAAAATGAATACTCACCTAGCAAGACATGCCAGTGATCAATCAATAAGCACCATCTACCATTATTTGGTAACATTTTGGATCTAATAACAAATGATCAGTCGTCAGATTTTTGGCTTTAACCTTTTTCTCTGCCGACCTTTCTTTGAACATGTGCCAGTCAAATAACAGCAGTGACTCTCTATAAACCAGATTTACTGATTTTCTGCTTTCTTCCTGCTCTTAAATCAGCTCTCTCTCTAAACGCAACCTTTAAATTACTTCTGCCACATGTGCAATCTTTAGAAAATGTTCTGACAAATGAAACCTATCATTGAAAGGCAGTTTTCTTTAGTTACCACATCTTGGCAAATGCTGCAAAAGTTCATTTAAAATGTTAGAACTGGCAACTGGTATCTGGAAGTGTAAACACACAAGAATTTGGGAAAAGAATAATCAACACAACATCGTCCACAAAGAAAGAGTTGCATTCTGCACCTGAGAATTCATGAAAGTAAGTTGATTAATCTAAAGCGTTTTATTGCTAGACATTGAAAAAGTGTTTGGTGTTCTTCTTTGCACCTTTGGATTAATGAACGTTCTCCTTGCATAGCGATAGAAAGGATTACATCCGCAATCAAAAGAAAAGAGTCATATCTTTCATAAAATATGGGATTCATATATAACTTCTGGGATCAAGACCTGATAACCTAACTTCTCAAATGTGACAGTTAGAAAATCTTTTCAGTCTTTAAGCAGGCATGTACGGAAGCATATTGCATTCACTTGAGAAAAAATGTGTCCTCATTCAGAAAAACAGAGCAGAATTTATTTTTTTTCATGAAAACTTATCTCATCAATTCAGAAAAACAGGGAATAATTTATTTTTTCATGAAAACTTATGTCATTAATTCAGGAAAACAGAGCAGAATTTATTATCTGAAGTGAATGCAATACACTTCCATAGGCATCTATTAATTTATTTTCACTACTATTATTAAGTTATTATTTTGTAAACTATCATTATTGTTGTTATCTACACTGATGGCTCAGAGTTCATGAGTGGAGGGGCGGGGTTTCGAGGGAAAAAGATATAGCCATCCCATTGGATGTATTATTATGTTCAAAATCAATAAAGATATTTGATACAACCAAAAATAACTGGCAACTGTGTAACTCAGAATAACAGACACAGGATGAGATGCATTATGACAGACAGATACAGAGCTACTTACCAATGCAGCTCCTCAGATCGGGCATCAGGGCGTATCCACTGTGGCAGCTGCACTCGTAGCTTCCCTCCGAGTTGGTGCAGAAAGTCTCACAGCCTCCATTCTCAATGGTGCACTCGTCGATGTCTGAGAGGCAGAAAAACACACCGCTGACATTCAAGCTTCAGATTGCCACAAGGAAATCAAAAGGAAGATATTTGAGAGGGAGACAGTCAGTAATATGTTCAATACGCACCAACACACTCCAGTCTGTTCTCTGTCGATTTGTATCCCGTGTCGCAGGAACACTGGTAGCGGCCGATCATATTGACACACTGGCCGTTCCTGCACAGCCGGTCGCTCAAGTCACATTCATTGATATCTGTGAAAGGACAAAGCAAATTCTTACACACAATTTCGAAATAAAAATCAATAAGGATAACCCACATGTTTAAAAGGTACCAGCATGAAGGTTTAAAGTCAGGAGGGAGTAAATTGAGTCAGTCACATTCTCCTGATTGTTAATCACAATGTGCCATTGAGCAAGGTACCCACCTATGGCTGTCAATCTATCTTTTATTAAGACTTTACATTTTCATTTATTTGTTGGTATTCATCTCTCAACCTCAAACAGAAAAACTCACTAACAAAATCTAGGGATGCACCAATCCAGGTTTTTTTCAGTTCCGATCCGATTCTGATACCAGATGTAATTTTTCTTGAATATTAGAATGATTGTTATTTTTCTTATTGGTATTATTAGATAGATAGATAGATAGATAGATAGATAGATAGATAGATAGATAGATAGATAGATAGATAGATAGATAGATAGATACTTTATTCATCTATCTATCTATTATGTGTAAGGTTACATGAGGATGTAGTTAACCACACTGCACTTCTTATTAAAAGAGCAAAAGATTTACAAAAACATTCAATTTAAATGTATAAAGCTATTTAATATAAAATAACAAGGTTTTTCAAATTGAACATTTAAAAAAAAAAAGAACAGGGCAGTGGAGCTATTGCAGCAGATATAAAATCTACTACTACACTACTACATCCATTCTTAGCTTTCACAATAAAAGCCCTAGAAGTAATTTTTGATCGGCAAGCAGATCGGCCACACAAGTCCGATATCCGATACATGAAATACGTCTATAACGATATTGGATCGGTCCCATCCCTAGCAAAATCATTGGCACTCAGCAGACAAATCCATCCAAACTGTACAATAAACAGCTGTTACAGAAGGCAGATCTCATCACATCTGACAGTACACGCCTCCTGCATTTAGAATTTAAGTTCCTGCCCGCTGGTTCCCGCCTCAGACAACCATTAGCCAAAACTAACAGATATAAATTATCTTTCATAGACTCTGCCATTTCACTGCTCAACTCTGTAAAGTACAAGTAGCATCAGCACATCTCCAATCATGCCTGCTTCTCCTTCCCTTTTTTTCTTTCTTTTTCTTTTTCTTTCTTTCTTTCTTTCTTTCTTTCTTTCTTTCCCACTAATAATGTAACTTTTGTATTTTATGTGGTAACCTTTTACTCTTGGATGTATGTGTTTTTTATTATGTGTGGTTATGTATGTATGGATTTTTAGTTTTTTAATATCCTGTGCGTCTCACTCTGTGTTGTTTGTTGTTGTTTTTATTGCTACTGCAGTAAAACCAGTTGCCCCTCTGGGGACAAATAAAAATCTTGAACTGAACTGAAATGAACACTCACTACCAATTATTTCCATTATCGATAAATCTGTTGATTATTTTCATGATTCATTTATTAATCATTTGGTCCATAAGTTAGGGCTGGGTACCAAACTGATGCTGCTGATTGGCTGTCTAATGTTACACGTCGTAGAGGCATGCAGGGAAAACACTACGTTACACACAGAGACGGGGCTCACGTGTGTTGTTGTATTTTGAGAGGCTTGACTACCGTGTGCATCACATAGGTGTAAAGGAGCTGAAAAATAAAAAATAAAGATTTGTACCGTAATGTGTAATGTTGTGATTTCTTTTAGTTAACATGGATTTTATAAAATTGGTATCGAAAAAAGTATAATTTAGAAACCGGTATTGAAGTTAAGACATTTTTTTTAACAATACTCAGCCCCAGGTCCATTACAAGAAAAAATTATCACAAATTCACAAAACCCAAAATGACAAGTTCAAACTCCTTGTTTTCTCCAACCAACAGTCCAAAACTCAATGACATTCAGTTTAATACTAAAGAAGACCAGATTGTTGATTGATGATTGATGATTGATGATCGACAATCGTTTCAGCTTTGCACCAACACTTAATTGCACCATTAGAGCTCTTACAGCCGACACCACTAATCAAGTAAAAATTATGACCGATGTTTCATGATGGATTCAGTACTTAATGGTGATAAATAGGACATTTCCAACAAGGAATCTGACATCATTAAGCACACTGTATCACACCCATCTGTATGAAATTAGCTATATAACCAAAGTTTATTATCATTATCATCATTTTAGCACTTAAACTTGTTAGTTCACCAGAGATAATGAAGACCAGTGTCTCAGAGGGGATGAGGTGGGCAGTTTTCAGTAATGCTTTCGTTGTTTTTATTACTTTGGGTGGTAATAAAGAAAATAAAAGGGCAGTGGTTGAGCATTAGGTCATGGACTGAAACCTCCGCACACTGCATTAGGTCATGAGAATGACACCCAGTGAATAATGCATGATCAGCTCAATGCAACAAACTAAACATGGGGGTTGTGAAACTAAAGCGCTGGAGAAGTCAGACGCTTCTTTCGTTCTTGGAGAAAGAGTGTGCTGTCGCTACTTTTCCAGTCAACTAGGTGCTCATGTAACCAAAATGTGAAAACGATTACACACAATTAAACACTAACTGACTTACTGGAAGAGTTTTCTTGTTATTCTGCCAACATGTTTCAGCACAGAGTCTTCATTGAGGAGTTTTACAGAGAAAGGGTAAAAAAAAACTGACTATATATCCACAACAAGATGGCTGAATCTCTGTCAATTATCCAATGAGAGCCAGACACAGAAAAAGCTGTGGGAAAGAAAAAGCAGAAAAAACGCCTAAGTAGTGATGTTATGGTAAGGATGACCTCTGGGAGAGGCAAAGGTCCTGAAAGATACATATGCATGCTCTTTCTGTTTTCTTTTATGAACATAAATAAATACATAGAACAGCACCCTCTCTCACACTTTGACTCTCATAAACACACTCAATCAAATCTTTTCTAAAGCAAATTATATTACAGGTATAAAAGGTTGGGTATCGTTTGAATTTTATTGATTCAGATTCAGATTTTGCTGATCGATTCCGGTTCTTATTGATTCCCAGTTTCGATTCCAATAAGGATAAGAAAATGAGGTGAAATTTTTAGAAAACAAAAATATCAGAGCTTACTTTGACTTTTATTGTTTCATTAAAATAAGTCAATTTGAAGTTAGTTGGATTCGGTTCTAATCGGTACCCGGTTCTTGGCAATTTGCTATCAGTTCTAATCAGTTCTCAGTTTCCAACCCTTCGGGTATTATATAGGCAATGTAATGTAAAAACCATTTCCCAGTCTAAAATATGTTATTTTATTTTTTTCTCCACAACCATTCGCCGACCCCTGGAAATGTTCTCACGACTCCCCTCGGGGTCGGGACTCCCAGGTTGAGAACCACTGGTCTAGAGTTCATACCAGCCCATCTATCAAAGAATATCTATCGTACACATACACAGATCTGACACACTCCCACCCACCGCAGAGTGAGCCCACACACCGAGGCAGAAACAGAGGCAGATGGAGGAGGACGATCCAAAGCTCACTTGTCATTCGAACTGTCTCCTCTGTGACAGCATCTGGACTCACTGATCTTCTTTTCACCCTTTTTGTCTTTCTTTCATCTCTCAGGAAAATAGAGTAGAAACCACATTCTGCCACACAGATTTCTCAAAGAAAGGAGAAAAAGCGAGAAAGAAGAAAAAGTTTCGGAGAAGCAGAGTTTCCTCTCTGATGACCTCATCACTCACCCAGACAGGCCGACCCATCGGATGCGATCTCGTGTCCCTCGGGGCACACGCACTGGAAGCTGCCCTCCGTGTTCACACAATCACCTCCGCGGCACAGCAGAGGGTTCCTCTCACACTCGTCGATGTCTGTGGAAGAACACACACACACACACACACACACGTAGAGTAGAGATATTTAGTGTTAGAGTTCAGTATCTGCAGATATTTGCTTAGCCTGAAATTTCATTTATTTTTTATTTGTTCCGTTCATAGTAAGGCAATGCACAATTCAACTGAAAAAGGGATTCACAATCACTTCACATTTTTTTCACATTACAAGGAGCAGGGAGAAGAAAACTGTTATTTTGCCTGCCCCTTACTCAAACACAAATGAGCAGCATAAATAGATGGCCTGTATTGAACAAACAATATGTACAGTAACATGAAAAGACAAACAAACATAATAAAAAACAAAAATAATTTAAAAAAATATTCCCAATAAAGCCCACCTGATTGACTACAGTACATTAGGGCTGCAACTAATGATTATTTTCATTGTCGTTTAATCTGCAGATTATTTTTTCAATTAATCGATCAATTGTTTGGTCTATAAAATGTCAAAAAATAGTGAAAAATGTCCAACCCAGTTTCTCAAAGTCCAAGGTGGTGTCTTTAAATGTCTTGTTTTGTCCGAAACCTCAAAATATTCAATTTAATATGATATAAAACAGGGAAAATCTGGAAAATTCCATATTTGAGAGTCTGAAAACAGCATTTTCTGCCATTTTTGCATGACAAATTACTTTAACGATTAATCGATTATCAAAATAGTTGCCGATTATTTTTCTGTCGAACGACTAATCATTGCAGCTCTAGAATATATTTTCGTTAAACATGGACCTGCAAAATAGTGAGACTCCAATTTAAGGGACATTATGGGACTGACACTGAGGAAGTACTTGTTGTTTATATACCTGCATGGTGAAAGAATACAAGCAGCAGCTGCATGGCTGGCAGTGATGTTAAGAACCAAAGTGTAAAAATGTGTATAATTTTGTACTTTTGTACTACTTTTGTACCTTAATTTTGTTCGCCTGCTAGCCCGGTCAGTACCAACAGCTTGTGACTACAACCCTGCCCACATAATTTCCACTCTGGGCTGCTTTTTTCCCCCACAGCCTGCAAGTAAATTTTGTTGCGCCAATTTTAGTCTAATGGCAACTTTATGCCAACAAAAGTATTGAGACTCTCCATTTTGTGTGTACGATTTCTCCCAAGAATTGAATCAAACGGCGTCGAAGGCAGACGAGAACCGAAATAGAGCATTAAGTATTCTCACAGACTTGTAGCTGCATGTAAAAATTATTTTGCTGGGCAGCTGATTGTGTCCCTCACATGCAGGTCAAGTATGTAATAAAGAACAATTATCTTTTAAGACTTTATGGAGCAGTTTTGCGAAGCGATTGTGACGACACTTGGGCTGCAGACTAGACCTCTTTCAACACCCCACAGGGGTTTAAATAACATCTGTTTAATTCTCCTTCTCTCACACACAGACACACACACACATATATATACAAATGCACACAGCCTGCACATTTCAGATTACATCAGCCGTCTAAACAGAGTTCCAAGTCTGGCATGTTAGCCTAAGCACCTCATCCAGAGCTTATGGCCCAGGAGGGAGTGAGGAGGAGATGGCCGGGTTGTGATTAGGACGGGGGTTGTGTGGCAGGTCTTCCCTATACTTGGAGACCTTTATAGGTTGGCAACGCTCTCTGCTCTCAGATGCTGCCACTTTAACAGGGTGTGTGAGAGAGTTGTTAAGGAGATCAAATTTCCTCACAGACTAAATGATTTCATACGAAAGAGTGCCGTCTCTCTGCATGAAACTGTACCAAATCAATTCAACGTATGGCTGCACGATTCATCGTTAAAAGAATGTGATCTCACTTCAGGCATGTACACAATCTCATTTCTGAAGGACAATTATTTACTTTGGGGAGTTGCATCTTTAGAATGAGTGCTCATAATAATAGTAATAATTGACCAAAATGATGTGAAATTGCGTAATTTTAATTGGAAAATGTCAAATGTTCTTGGGGGAGCGCCCCCAAACAAACAAAACTAATTAAAAAAAAAAATCCCAATAAAGATATTGATGACTACAGTACATTAGGGTTGCAACTAACGATTATTTTCATTATTGATTAATCTGCAGATTATTATCTTGATTAATGTATTAATCGTTTGGTCTATAAAATGTCAGAAAATAGTGAAAAATGTCCAACCCAGTTTCTCAAAGTCCAAGGTGATGTATTTAAATATAGATATTCAGTTTAATATGATAGAAAACAGAAAAAATCATCAGAAAATCTCCATATTTGAGTCTGAGAATTTTCTCAATTTTGAGTGGAAAAATTGTGATTCTCATTTTGACCAGAATCGAGCAGCCCTAATTCAATGCGTGTGTTTTTATGGTCTGCAAGTGTTGTTGCGTGTGAGGATTGGTCACTCACCCATGCAGTTTTTCATCATCATGAAGCCACTCTCGTAACCTTCGAAGCATTCACATTCAAAATCTCCGGCTGTGTTGACACACCTGCCCTGTCCACACAGGTCCGGAGAGATGCGGCACTCGTCGATGTCTGCAGGGACAGGAACGCAACAAAACTCAGCAAGGTACAACTTCTCTTTAAAAATAACATTCACGCATGCAGAGGAAAACATTTAGAGAGCTCCCTGTATTTATTATAAATATAGACACAAGCAGCAAAAAAGTATTTTTAATAAACTGAAACTAAATAAAAAACTATATAATTTAAGAAAAACTAAAACTAAACAGAAATGATATTGCCTGGTTAAAAAAATTAAATAAAATTAAAATGAATGTGAATTAATTTCAGTTTTATTTTTTTAGCTATAATATATCACTACCAGAAAAAGCAGAAAGCATGAATTTCCGTCAACTCTTGTGCTTCACATTGGACACTAAAGTATCACGAAGATTAAACATAAATGTATTTTGTTTATAAATAGCTACATACTTCTGAGACATTATACCAGGCCCTAACTAAAACTACTGTAAACTTACTACTACTGTAAACTTAACATATAAAACTAAAATGAAATCTTTCTGAAAAACTGAAACTAAACTAACATGAAATTGAAGTCAAAACTAAAATAAAAACTAATTGAAAATTCAAAACTATTAGAACATTGTAGAGAGAGATACAAAAAAAACATGGTAAAAAACGAAGTGAGGAACTGAAATGATCAGGAGCAAAAAGCAATGACGCTAATGTAAGAAATATAAATATAAGTCACACAAGGCATAAAAGCAAACAAACTGCAAAACAAACTATTTATCAAAATGTTACTACATGAAAGAAAGGCTATAAAATGAGATTAAGAAGTGTATTTAAAGATGATTTAGGCAGCCTTAGCTCTTCAAGCAGATTCTTCCAACGTCTAAAGCTAAAGTCTTGATCTCTTTTGAATTTAATCCACATTTTGAAACACTTAATGCAAAGACTTTGGGCTTGGATCTCACTAGCATGGGGTTAAAAGGTCCCAGATATCATTTACTTACTAAGAGCCTATAAATTATTTTAGAATAAAGCCACGGCACTGGCATTTAAACCTAAAATGATGTGTGCACAGTAGAAATGTATCTAACCAGACTACAGGGACCAGCTCCAACAAGTTTAAAGCAGCCAGACTCCCATTAGACTGAACGAGCTGAATGTAGGCAAAGGCTTTACACCACTTTACTGTAATTAGTGTTGGCAGAGAGATTCAGAAAGAAAGAAAGACTGATGAAGAATGGCTAGAGGAGTAACGATACAATAGAGCTGAGATATTAAGCAAACACTGCAGCCAAAAATAGCAGCTACATGTATGTCAGCTCTTACTTTATTGGCAATATGTGAACAGTCGATTCTTGAAGAGCTTCAAAGTATTTTAAAGGCCTCCATTATTTGTTAGTTTTTTTCGATTTTTATATAATTCTGTAGCTTCCCAGTAGTTTTCATTACGTATTAAGATCCAAACATTCACATTTGGGTCAAAATACGTATGTTTTAGCATCAAGATACTGTTTTCCCCAAAGGCCCTTCTAAAAACATAGTAGGTTGGCACAGAAGCAAAGCAGTGTGCTGCTGTGGAGGCCATGTTAGTTTGGATCATAGACTGTATATAATACAGTATGAATACAGTCTGGTTTGGATCCCAAAGTCACACAATAACACAAACTAACTAACTAAACCGAGCAGCAGAAGATCAGCAACTTCTGTGTTCTGTGAGGTAAAATTACTGTTTTTGTCAATGGAGTCTGGTGGCTTTGAAGAGAGCGATATGTACTGTTGTGGATGGGGCTGCAGCAAAACAGCTTTTGCAGCTAAAATAGGACCACCTAAAAAAATCTAATCAGTTTAAGTGTATGCTATATTTAGAATATTTTCACCGCTTTAACTTGCCATCAGACAGTCCTTTCCGACGGGAAACTGAAGCCATTTTATCGCTCTCTTCAAAGCCACCAGACTCCTTTGACAAAAACAGTAATTTTACGTTACAGAGGTGCTGGTCTTCTGCTGCCCACGATCGTTTGTGTTATTGTGTGACTTTCGGATCCGAACTAACAGCAGTAAATTGCTTAACTTAGCTTACATTACATAGCTCCTAGCATTCACATTATTCACAACTTTAGGATACTGTGGCAATCACTATGGGTAACCTACGTCACTGCTTTTTGCTAAGGCTGACTTTTGAAAAATCCGGAAAAGAACACAGATGGAGTCGGCCTTTAAGTAACTGTTTTTTTCAATCAATAAAATATAACAAAATACAAAATGTCAGAAAGTAGTGAAATGTGCCCATCACAATTTTCCAGAGTCTTAGGTGGCATCTTCAAACTGGCCCAAAATTCAAACAAAACTTAAATTTACATTTAAAAAAAAATCAGCAAATCCTCACATTTGAGGAGTTGGAATTAGCAGATGTTTGACTTGATAAATTGATGTTTTACTTAAAAGATGAATCAACTATCAAATTATTGTTGATTAATTTATTTGTTGACTAAATGACTGAGCAATTAATCGGCTAATTGCTTCAGTACTACTCACCAGTGCAGTTCCTCTCATCAGAGTCCAGAGCGTAGCCGTTATCACAGCGACACCGGAAGCTGCCGATGGTGTTTCTACACCTTCCGTTGGAGCACAGGGTGTTTATCATCCTGCATTCATTTATATCTGAAGGTATGGAGCAGAGGGATGAAGATAGGTGAGAGAGCAGTTATGAAACAACCCATGCAGTCTGTGGATCGGACATCGGATACCTTTGAGGAAGGGTCTGCCGTTGATGAAGTCGCCCCTGTGCGAGAAGCCTGGGCCACGAGGACAGAGCTGGGTATATTCTGGACTACCCTTCTCCGGACATTCGTCACATTCGGGGCCCCAGGCGACGCCCACTGAGCAGCAGCAGGCGTCCACACGCTGCTTCCCGGAGATGGGAGTCCCACAGCGCTCATCCTCATGGGTGAGGTAACAGTGCTCCATACGCAGGTCTGGAATTTAACAATATCAGGTGGTATAAATGATAAATTTAACACGTAACATTTAGACAGTAAGATGACTTCAATGCCACTACACCTGGACACACACAGACTTGGGTCAGTTTCCTAATACAAATGACAATTTTTGTAATTAGTAATGTAATCCATTGGATTACAAAAATAAATTTAATCTAATCTGAATACTTTTGGATTACTTCCAAAGCAAACACTGAAAATATTGATAATATTGCACCTTATACTAAAAAAAGAAATGGACACAGCCACAAAAATTTGAGTTCCCCAAATATTCTTTTTTCTCTTTAAAAATCTCAAAACATTTTCAATGCAAATAAAATGCATTTTGCATATTCAGCATTAACAGTCGGTCAAACCAAAACAGAAACTGGCACAAACTACAGGTGTGCTGTGTGTATTGTACAACTTGTGGGGTGCTGTTTGTTTTGTGTATGTGTTTGTTGCTGCTGTTTTTTAATCAAAGGCCACATGGAGGAGTTACTCAAAATGTTCATCGTCCATTTTCAATGTAAATAAAACTCCATTATCCATAAATCATCATTAAAAAACAAATATTAGTTAAATCACCATTAACAGCACTGACAACCTGAGAGGAGGAACTTACTTTGATATACAGTAGAATATGTTCTGCATTTAGAATTGCTCAAATTAAATTACCTTTACAAAAAGAGAATTTGCTTGAATTTGTTGTATAGGGTTTTTTTATTCTTGGGTTTTCTGTTTTTGTTTTTGCACATTTTTTCAAATGTAATTTGGTCTGATTATAGTTACTTATTTTTTGTAATCTGATTACATAATCCTGATTACATGTAAATCATCCATTTCTACTCAACCCCGGACACATATAGAGTAACAGTACCCACCAATGCACGTCCTGCCGCTGATATCAACGGTCATTCCTGGAGGGCACTGGCAGAAAAAGGAGCCCGGTGTGTTGATGCACTTTCCATTGATACACACTCCGGGAAACACTTGACACTCATCCACATCTGAGAAAATAGAGCAACATCAACAGCAGGTCCAGTGTTTCACATTACTCGCATGAAATTCAAGTGAATTTCCAGGTTTACGTGGCATCAAAGCAGACGTTACCTTCACAGACATTTCCTTTGACTCGAGCAAAGCCTTTACCACAGATCGGATCTGAAGAAAAAGGAGGGCACACAATACAATGTCAGTCAATACAGTTTTATGGTTTACTAAAATGTGCAAAATGGTGCATATTGATCGTCTCACCTTTTTCACATTTTGCACACGGGCTGTTCCAAGCTTCTCCCAGTGTGGCGCAGCAGTGGGACTTCAGTGTAGCCCCGTTGATGTTGACCTCACAGCGATCATTGACAATCTTCAGCCAGCAGGTGCTCTTAGTAGTCTCTGTTTTTATAAAAACAAACCTTATAGTTACTAGACATTTGGTTATAGGGGTGTGAATCTTTTGGTGTCTCATGATTTGATTCAAAATCAATCCTAAATTCAGTACAGGGGGGCTAAATTCTGGATCTACTCCAGTCCGCTGTGTGTTAATAAAGGCGGTGTGGAAAATTATGGCATGAAAGCAGAGCAAAGTGTGTATAAGACTATGGAGTTTCTATATTTGAAAAAGATATACCAACAGATTGCAATATGTAAACAAATAAAGACAAACCTAAGACAAAGGGTAACATTTATTCAGCGGTGGAATGTAACTAAACACATTTACTCAAGTACTGTACTTAAGTACAAATTTCAGGTACTTGTACTTTACTTGAGTCTTTTCTTTTCATGCCACTTTCTACTTCTACTCCACTACATCTCAGAGGGAATATTGTACTTTTTACTGCCCTGCATTTATCTGACAGATTTAGTTACTAGTTACTTTACAAATTAAAATGTTTGCACACAAAGTACATAAAGAGCTGCTGCAATGTTAAACTTGGGGACACAGCTAGACAGTTTTTTTGTGTTAATAAAAAGTGGGAAAATGCTTCTTTTTTTAAACCATATTGAACTATTTTTAATACTTGATACCAGAGGTGTGGACTTGAGTCACATGACTTGGACTCGAGCAAAATACCTGATACCTTCCCCCAAGCCCAAAGATTAAAAGGTATGTTATTTAAAAAGTGTGCCACAAATCAATTAATTTCCCTTCATTTCCTGAATCAACTAACGTTAACGCAGCATTCCCCAGATCCACTTTGTTTGAAACAATCTGACAGCATCCAATCAACTTGCAGGAGAGAACCATGAAGATCTAACGGAAAAAATGATACCAAAGATAATTTTGTTCGCTTACAAAAACTATGCGTTGGTCTAACCTTAACCCTTTTTTATGATTACGTTAAGTCACACATGTTTTAACAGATGAATCCAAGTTTTAAAAAACATAATATATTATTACTCTGTTATTAAAATGGCATTACATTTGGTGAGAACATTATGTACTTGTGTAGGACTTGAAACTCAAAGTTTAGGATTTGGGAGTTGAGTGCAAAGACTTGAGACTTGCAAAACAATGACCACCTCTGCTTGATACTATTTATACTTATACTTGATAGTATTATGTTGAATAAATAAACATTTTGCAGATCAAAGTACTGTTTCCATAATTATATCAAATTCACTTACCTATACACTCCAGCCCGGTGCTGTCCAGCGAACTGCCGATTGAACACAAACACACAAAGGACCCTTGGCTGTTCCTACAATCTCCATTAACACAGGGGCTAGACAGACACTCGTCCACATCTGCGGGAGACAAAAACAAACACCAGGTTTGAGTTTTTCTCTCACATATAGCGGACATTGTACGTGCAGCGATGAAGGGACATTATACAACAGGATGAACGAGTCTCTGACCCTCGCAGACGTCCGTATCAGGATCAAAGAGGAATCCTTTGGGACACTGGCAGGTGAAACTGCCCGGTGTGTTCCTGCACAGACCGTTATCACACAGCAGCCTGTTCATCAGACACTCATCAATATCTGAGGAGAAACACATACAGGGAGAGAGAGAGAGAGAGACGTGATGACTTTCCTCACGCTGGCTTTTGATATGAGGACTGTATACTTTCATTTTCAACACTGTAGAGCAGTTAACCTACCGACGCAGTTTTTGCCCGTCAGGTCTACCTCAAAGCCTTCGTTGCAGGTGCATTTGTATGTCCTCAACATATTCTCACACACCCCATTCTGGCAGATGTCAGGGTCCAGGGCGCACTCGTTAATATCTGAGAAGGCAAAGAATAACCTGTTGAACGTCACAGTAGGAAAAAACCACGCACTTTCTCTTTAAATGCACTTTAATGCACTGTGCTGCTAATTGTCTTTTCTGTATTTATATGCTTTTATTTGTATTGTATAGACATTTATTTAACTTTTCTTGTTACACTGCTGTGGGCTGGCAGAAATAGCATTTCATTTTTTATGTATGCAAGTACAGAAGAAAATGACAAACTGAATCTTGAAACCTTAAATAATAACCACATTTAATGTATATGGCTCTGTTTGATTTCTGCAATATCTTTGTTTTAATATCAATGAAACAAACACGCTCCGTTACCTCTTGCATCGCCGCTTATGCCAATGCCATTGGGGCACAGAGCCAGGAACTCAGCTGCAACAAAACACACAAGGTTTGGTTGATAAAAAGAAGAAATAACGGCGTTTGGGAAAATATCACATTTGCCAAAATCCAAGGAAATCTCAAAGGGAAACATTTAATACCATGTCATTATCCATTTCCATGCTTTCTCATTTGGCCTAGAAGATGTATATAAAACCGTGTCCTTAATGTGGTGCAGCTCTGGCGTCTTTTGATATAGAAACTTTAATTGGCAGGACTAATGACAAGTGACTGGATGTGTGTGCGTGTGTGTGTGTGTGTGCGTGTGTGTGTGTGTGTGTGTGCATGTGCGTGTCTCCTAACTGTGGGCGTCTCTGTCAAACAACTTAGCCGTGACTTCATCACCACGATTCTGTCATTTATGAAATCCAAGCATTTGATCTGGTCATCCTGACTTTGACAGGTGTGTTTTGAATTAAACACAAGCTGTGTGTGTGTGTGTGTGTGTGTGTGTGCGCGTGTGTGTCAGGCGGCAGGGGGTGGCTCCATATGTGTAAAGGGTGGAGTGATTTGAATATCCGTACCAGAGCTTTGTGGTGGGCAGGGTTGGCAGGGCTCTCCGTAGGCGTACTCCGTGCTGGCACAGCAGCACTCCGACTTGGTCACAGCTCCAAATAAAGGCCTAACACACTGCCCTCGCTTGTAGCCACCATAACACGAACTGCGCATGTGTGTATCTGTTTTAGACAAAACAAGACAGGAGTGTGTGAGAAACGGAGATGAGGCAAGAGATCTGGAAAAGAGGCTTAGAGACGAGAGCGACGGAGAGAGAAAGTAGCTCCAATAAACAACAACACTGGCAAAACAAAACGGTTGTTCTCTCTCCATAATATCCAGGGATTTGAAGCATTCTCCTGCGCTGATATCATCCTGACGAAAAACTCACCCACACTGAACAACAGCATTTCAACATTTCCCACACAATACACAAAGAAATGTCATTTGGGAGAATACAGGAATGTTGAAAATAAAGGCATAAACAGATCGGCTCTCCGAGTGCCAGTCCAGGGGTTTGGAGCACAAGGCAGGAAAACATTTATCAACACATGCTCATTAATGACAGGAGACGTGTGTTTACAACAGGTTACCAGGATGAGCTGTTGGCGAAGTTTATTATAACATGATTATTCTCTGCTTCGTCACATTCCGTTTTGCTTATTTTATCACCGGACTGGAAGAAATGTTGTGTTGTGGTTCTTCTCCTTAAAATGTGCAGACAGTTATGAGATTAATCATTACAAGCGTGCTCACTCTGAGCTTTCAGTTGTAGAGAAGTGGAAACAACATTTTGACAAAAGCTTTGTCCAATCTAAGAAGTCCTCCAAACCATATGACCACATGGGTCGCCGTTTTAAACACGCGGTTAAAGTTGTGAAACGGTCGCAGTTTGGTTAGTTTTGGGAAAAGATCGCGGGTTTCGGTTAAACAGGGTTCTCCAAGTTAAATTTAAGACTTTTTTAATACCACTGAGGATGAAATTTATGAACGAAATTCAATACATTTAAGGTCTTATTTTGAAAATATTAAATTCAAAGCTTATTTAATACTATTAAGACCCCGCGGGTACCCTGGATAAAATAAGTATGTTTGTTATGTTACTTAAGTTACAATATCTGACGTAGTTAGGTACTTGACGTAGAACGTACTTTACAAGTTAAAATAAGTCAACGCTTGACTTTTGGTTTCACGCGGGACACAAACAGCGGCCTCCTGGGTGAAAGTCCTGTGATTGTTTGACCCATCCACCCACACCGACCTCCTTCCTTTGGCGTTAGCACTCTTTACTACGTCACCTGACTTCCTCCTTTGCTCTCGTCATAATTACTACGGCCTCTAGAGGTCGCCGCCGCAATAAACGTAAATATGGGTCGTAATAAGCTGCTTATACAAACGACGTATGGGGTCGTTATTTTTTGGCAAAGGACAGTCTCACAAAAGCGAGAATTCACTGGAAACTGTAGGAAGTATTTCCCAACTTCTTAAAACAGACACATTGTAAATAAATAAATAAATAAATAAAACTGAAAAGGTTAATTTTCATCTTCTCTGTGCAGCAACAGTTTCAGCCAGACTGAAACAGGTTGTTGACACACTGCCGGATACAAAAAGAGGGTGTTTGTGTTGCCTGTGAGATTACTGTTTTCCATGGTATCCAAAATGAACACATGAACCATTCCTGGAAACAAAACATTTACTCACCAACACAGACGCGTCCGTCCAGGCCCACTGCCATCCCAGCCATGCACTCACAGCGGAAGGATCCCTCCGTGTTGACACAGTGGCCGTTCATACACATGCCTGGAGTCTCACACTCATCGATGTCTAGAAACAGATACAGCACAATCATTTCTTCATACACACTTTTCTCTTCACAAAATCAATGTCTCCAGCAGGAAATAAACCTGCGTAATCTGTAGTTATTAAAGTCCTCAGGTGCTTGATTCATTAAAAAAAAAACAGCCAAAACTGCACAGTTTCAGTTTTATGACTTCAACTAAGAAAGCATTCTTTTCCTTCCCCTTGATCCCATCAGCGTATTATAATAATTATCATAATGAGTGTAAACAATGATATGGCATGCACGCATAAGTGTGTCTTTGGAGGACAGACAGCCTGAGGTCCCGGGGCCCCTTTAGACTACACATTGCATTAATGAGTGCTCACATCAGGACACTTCACCCACACCCTTCTCTGCTATTTATTTATTCTGCTTTGACTTAACCAGGTCAGTGTCTCTGAGATCAAACGTCTGTATCTGCAGCCACGTGGAGCAAAACCGCTGCAAAAGACTGTTCTTTACAGGGCATTTGTTAGATTCATGGTACCTATTTTAAACATTACATTAATTTAAACAAACAAAATGTAATTTTCTGCTGCTAGGGGGTCTCTCAATCAAAACAATAACGAAAGCTGGTGCAATTCATTGCAGCCAGTTTCTCCTGATTAGGATTCTTTCAGTGTTCATCGTAGAGGAGGTTTTTACCACGAGACAAATTATCACAGAGGTCTCCTCCTCTCCAAAACAAACGGACCAGGTGATTAAAATCAGTAAAAAGAAGTTTCACATTAAAAATCAGTGTTTCTCCGATGCTAAGCTGCCGCTAACGTTTGCTCAGCTTGTTTCTCTGATGTCTTAAGATCCAGACTAAAATCCTTCATCTGGTTAAAATAAAAAGTTAAAAACCAAGATCTAAAAAGTGTATCGTAAAGATGTGGCTTAAAATTGGATAAAAAGTAAATTTATGACAACCACAACGCTGACGGATGCACAAAGGGGATATGACGCCATTGACAGGCGACCAAATGTTGAATATGGTTGGAAACATTCGGGATAATGTACACAACTCAACAAAATATATAACAGGTCTAGTCGTTTCTACACATATTAATGTGGAAATGTTACATATTATACCTTTAAAATGAGGGCTCAATTACTATGTGACTCACAAGTTTGCGTCTCCTAATCAAACCCGTGCTTATTGAGGCATGTTTTGTCAATTTCGGGAGAAAGCCAAATCTCTCTTCTCTTTGCACTGAAGAAATTTAGGGAAGGCTGTCTGCTAGAATCTCAAAACAGGCGGGCCCCAACTATGTCCAGCTGGCTTGCCAGGATGCCGAGGGAGTTTCCCAAAGCTTTTAGGGGGATTTTTGGCTCATTTGCTAAGAACCACTAACGTGCCAGAGAGGTAGCCACCTTCCAAGCTGGCTGAAAATGCAGGTCAAAAGAACAACTGACTCCCGAGTATCTTCTGGCGATGAAGCCAGTTACATTCAAATGAGGTGTGATTGTAAAAATCTGTGGTTCTTTCTGACAAACGCACCGACACACATGCGTCCACTGGTGTCAAGCAGGAATCCAGGTTTACAGATGCATTTGAAGCTTCCGTCTTCGTTGATACACAGTCCATTGAGGCACATGTTCCTGATCAGACACTCGTCCTGGTCTGTGGATCAACACAAACAAATTGATAGCAGTGCATTTAGGAAAGAGTGGTTAAAGGCGCAATCATGGTTTAGTCTGTTAACAACAAATTATCCCTGACCAGAGATAAACTACATTTTAGTTGACTTCATTCTGTGTTGACAATCAGACTGTGACAGCTTGCTTTAATCAAAGTTATATTGTTGCTGTTGAACAACAGCAGAGACTATATTCAAAACCTGCCACGGTACATTCAAGGAGTGGACACTCACACATGGAGAATTGATAGTTCACTGCCAAATCATTACGCTAACGAGCTAAAGTATGCCGTCAGAAAATCAAGTCCAGGGGACAAACACTAAGCAAACAGGACATTTTGGATAAAAAATGCTTTCGCTTTTGAGTAGCCAACTCTTTTACTTTGGATCTTGGAGCATGCTTGAAGCAATAAATTATTTTCCAGGACATTTCCAGGAATTTTTCTTGAGAATACAGGAGAGCACTTGCTCACAAACGGTCACATGATTCCACTCGCTGCTCCGGGAAATCTAGACTTTGCGCCGAAAAGATCGCTTCGCTCCGCAGATTGATTTTAATCAATTTCCAAGTGTTTTCATGACTGGAAAACTAGTCTCTAAATTTCCAGGTTTTCCCATGTGTCAAGAACATAATTTAACAAAAGATTTGACCGGTGTTTACAGCTGTTCAGAAAGGTCAACCCGGTCAAGTTTGAAAGACTTGCAAGACTTTATACTGTAGCAAACTAAAATGAATGGAAACAACTGGATGCCTGCAAGGTAAGAAGCAAAGGAGTCCTTTGGAAAACATTGGTAGTAATATAAATATACATATTTTGTAGTTAATGGACTGAAACGCAGAAAACCCCCAGCATAATAATTTAAAATGTCGGCTATTACGGCACATGCCTCCAACAGGCATTGGTATTAAATCATAACCTCCAACAGATCCACGGTCCATTAAACATAAACATTACTCATACTGTGGTTATTACAGAAAACTACCCTTTAAAAATGACTCCATAAATGCAGATGTCAGAACTTGACAGACCTTGACAGTTTTTGCCATCCGTGGAAATCTCAAATCCAGCGTTGCAGACACAATGGAAGCTGCCCACAGTGTTCACGCAGCGGCCGTTGTTGCAGATACGACCGTTGGCCACACACTCATCCAGATCTGGCAGAAACAAACAGATAGCACAGTAAACACACACATCCTCTCAAGTGTGTGTGCGCACACGTGTGTGTCCGTGTGTGTATGTGTAACCTCGGCACTCTGTCCTGGTCGCAGTAGTCTGGAATCCAGCAGGACACTGGCAGATGTAAGACCCAGGGGTGTTCACACATTCTCCGTGTGCACATGGGCTTCTCTCACATTCATCCTCATCTGGAGAACAAAAATAAAGCTCATAAACCTTCTTTTCCTTCATGTACCTCCAAGAAGAAACTTTGTTCCCTCACTCTGTCAGGAACTTACCGAAGCACTCTCCTCTTCCATTCAACCTGAAGCCCATGTTGCACTCACAGCGATACCCAATGCTCGGCATGGGGATACACCTGCCATTCAGGCAGAGGTTGCGGAAGGCCTGGCACATGTTGGTGATGTTCTGGGTTTGGACAATACCGGGACCTGGCAGAAACATTCACACAAATAAAATGCTGTAATGGAAAATCTTTGTTTCTTTTTTTTCTTTTTTCTTTTTTGACTTTTTCTGTTGTTCTCGGCTCGGTTTGTCTGTTTGTCAGCAGGATTACGGAAAAACTACTGGCCTGATTATCATGAAACTTGAAAGGGTGGTGCAGAAAGAACACATTACATTTTGGAGCGGATCCGAATCATGGGGCGGATACACTATTTATTTTTCACTTTCATTAACATTGCAAGATGGAGGTCTACACTCTGAGTGCCTTGCTAGTTGTTTTTTTTTGTTTTTTTGTCATCTTAATTTGTAAGATATTTGGTCAACAGAAAATGTACAAACAGTATGATTAAACAAAATAGTAAAGGAAACGTAACATCTCAACTGCTTACAAAAGTAAAATGGCATTTCATAAGCATGTATCTTGCTTTGCCAGATTTATCTACACACAGGTCTGGCAGGGCCCACTATCATTCTCATTAAGGCAAAAAAGCTCTGAGTTATTTCAATCTCTTAAGAGAAGCCTAAACTCTGCCACGCTCCCTTGCAAAATAGTTCCGGAGGAAATGTTATTGCTGAAGCCTAATTAAACTCTTGACATGGTCTGGTCTGCAAACATGCCAGAATGTTTTCTTTCAGATAGGACATTTTCTGCACGTATACTTCTCATATCGTTACAGCAATACACAGACGAAACAAGCAGCCCTGCATCAGTGCACAATTAGGCTACGTTCAGACTGCAGACAAATCTTTTAGACAGACTGTCCGCACTGTTATTTGCAAGTGAACAGAACGAAATTGTGTGTCCAGACATCACCAACCAACCTATCTGCATGGGTTGCCGTGGTAACGGCGTAGGAGTCAGTAGCCACGTAGCTACGCAGGAAAGTGCATTGCTATCGCCAAATGAGTGACAACTTTGTTCGGCTCATTTTCTGTAACGTTAACCAGTGTAGCATGAAAGCATGGCGGAATTAGCAAGCTAACTAGCAGGCGGCTGGCTAGTTAGATAGCTTACTAATTCCACCATGCTTTCATGCTCCACTGGTAAAAGAAAATGAGCCCAACAGTGAGCTGGTGGCCAACGGCTCACTCCGCACCATTAGGAGACTACTTCTCCGGAGATGCCATCCGCTCTCCTTCTGGCAAAGTAGTCTACCAGCGGCGCGGAGTGAGGCGGAGGTCCCCGGGGACGTTTGGCAGGATCTGTGGCCGTCGTCAAATCCGAATTGAGCGGCCAGAGCGTCCGGACTGAGACGCATCTGTAGAAATCCGATTGGAATCTTATCTGAAACCACCTCCAAATGTGGTTTGGATCCGATTTGCAAAAATCACATTTTGTGTGGTTTTTTGCTGTCCAGACTTTCTCAAATCAACCTGGATACAATCTGGATATGCCAAAAAACGGATTTGGGCTGGAAGTCTGAACAAGGCCTTAGAGTCTTAGTCAAAGTTTTCCATCATTAACATGTAGCCCGTTAGCTGGAGGGTGTGGGTTGTGAGTGCTCAAAACTGGGATTTTTAACATGGGACCAGTGGGAAGTTGAGCATTACACATCCACTGAATCAGACCAGAAAGTATGAGTTATAACAAATTATGGAACACGTCAACTTTGAAGACCATGACAGCCAGAAACATGAACCAAACAAAAGCAGAACGCAGGAGCATACCTGATGGGGGAGGCTGTAAAGGGAGTTGTCCTAGATAAGGAAATTGTACTGGGATTTGTCCTGGGATTGGTCCTTGACCAGGGACAGGAACCTGGATGGGAATTTGAGGATACACTCCAGGTCCCTGGCCAGGAACATGAGTTTGACCAGGATATGGAAGTGGGTAGATGCGGGGTAGGTCGGGACTCCCTGGGACATGACCAGGTATCAGCCCTCCACCGTTCCCATCAGGTATCTGGATGCACAGTTTCTGGTACTCTTCTAAAATGAAGAAACATGTGAAAAACAACGGGAGGTTAGCTCTGTGTTGAGACACGGAGACACATAGATGAGAACAGGAAATTTAAAGCCATGTGATGGTGAGTGACCCCACCTGTTCCACGAATGGGGCACATTTCAGGGGTGGACCCATCGGACCAGCAGCGTCCACTATCACAGCAGCACTGCATTTTGGTCAACAGCTGTGAGTTTTGGTTGGCGCAGCGCCCATTCAGCAGGCTAGCGTAGCAGTACCCACCACGAGCATCTGTGGGAAACAACACAGCATGAAGTTAAACTAACCATGCTGTATGGAATATGGCATACATGTGTTGTCTGCATGTTGAGCAAACTGGCAGGAGAACAATCAAAAAGTAGTCGGCATTGCTTCATATTTTCCATCATTTGGATGATGGAAGCCACTTCCAATAGTCATCGCTTCCTATTTATGAGAACCTTTCCTACATCCTGCAGTTTCTGGCACTGCGCACCAGCATGACTAACACTCAGGTTCCCTATATTAACATAAATATATCATGTCTTGTTTCACACCCAGCCCATCCAGCATATTCACATGGAGAAACTGACAAGCTACACTAATAATTGCTTGGTTAAGTTCGACAAGATGTCATGCAAGCGTAGAGTTGGTTGGAGGAAAAACATTAGGGCCCTTCAGGGGTCGGAGTAGACGTTGCTGCATGGGAAACAGGCTAAAATGTTTGGCGCAACAGTTTTCTGGAGCAGAAGACTCAGACATTCCTTCCTCACAAACATCCTCTCCTGGGGGGGTAATGTGAGCGTGTGTTTACATATGTTTGTGTGTGAATGCATGTGTGTGTGCATGCACGTGGGAGTATGTGCGTGCACATCTATAATGGACTATTCTGACCCAAATTCCTCCCTGGTCTGTTTTGGGTCAAACTGAGCTGAACTTGCGAGCTTAACAGACTTTTCTGGTGATTGTGTGTGTGTGTGTGTGTGTGTGTGTGTCAGAGGTTTGACTACAGTGTGTGTCGCATAGGAGACTTGTCAACTCCCAGCATGCACACACTTCACTGACTATTGTATTCACTGACATTCTGAATATGAAAATATTCTGAATTTGATGAGTCATGCAAACAGCATATTCTGTTTGGATATTCAAAAAAGGAGCTTTTCCTGTGGGATTTGCCAGTATTATTTGGGTTTTAGGACCATTCTTTGGACATGTATACAACGCATTCAGAATATGCACCTCAATTGGGGTTTTCACCTCAGTTTGCGACATGTTACGTCCTCTTGCCTGTTTATGGTTTATGGACGAGGCCTCCAGGAAGTGCGCCGACCATTGAAGCCAATTTGACATAGTGGCCAAACGGTGGTATTACAACTATGGCAGCCGTCACATGATGCCACTGGGCCCAAAAAGGCATTTTTTTCCCATTGACTTACAAAAGGCGAAAGAGACGTCTATAAATCTGTGGATAATTTTTTTTTCAGCGTCACAACCCCCGCACAATGACTCTTTTCACTATCAGGATTAGATCCATTTGGTTTGATAACATTTCGAAAATCTATAAGAGCTGCACGATTAAATAATTTAATCCCCATTCAAGTTAGACGGAGCTCCGCCTCGATCGCTGTATCCAGGTTTTATTATACATCCATGGTATGGTCAGCTCTGTGCGTTGCCATGGTTGTTGCGGCCGGAGCCCCGAGCCACCATCACATGAAACATTATGAAAAGTGGATCAACAGGTTTTTGGATGTGCGCAAATATCACAACGCCGAGCTTTTCAAGAAGATGGGTGAAGGAATCAATTTCCACTACCGGTGGAAAAATCCTATTTCGCACGACTGCATGTAAACGGGAATATTAGTGGAATATTAATTTTCATTAGCCATTTAAACAGCTTAGTAAGAATATAGTTTCTTCTGAATAAGGGCAAAAAACATTTCTGCACATAAACATAGTCTGTGTTCAAGTGTGTGACAGACAGACGCACACACACTTCTTCCAGCTGTGATGTCAAAAACCAAAGTGACCGGAACACGCAAAGAGTTCACTTTACTTCTCTCATCACGTCTCCTCAGTTTAAAGAGAATATACCTCACTGTTGTGGAACTAGAAACAAGTGACTACTGACCTAAATTCTACCAGCTGGAACGTTGGACAGATTTCAGTTCTTTCTGCGCTCAGCGCCAGGCATAAAAGGAGAAGAACCAAAATGGGGTGGAAAAAGGAAAGAAAAAGAGGTGGCGCCTTTTTTTTTTTGCTCAACTGCTTCGTCTCATATTTCATCTGTCTAAGTAACAATGAACCAAAGCAAATACAATGCAGTCGATTATCCTTTGGTAGAGATTTGACAGTCAGTGTGACGGACGGCTCACCTATACACCTGGATCCGTCCAAAGAGGTGTAATATCCCTGGGGACACTTGCACAAGTAGCTGCCAACAGTATTAGAGCATTCACCTACACCGCAGAGACCTGGAATGTTTGAACACTCGTCCAGATCTACGGAGAGGAGAGGAGAGGAGAGGAGAGGAGAGGAGAGGAGAGGAGAGGAGAGGAGAGGAGAGGAGAGGAGAGGAGAG
>JAOVVB010186546.1:0-11137 GCA_028570985.1 Heterobranchus longifilis | reverse complement strand
TACAGACCAGGGGACAGGAAGTGATGTCATGATGACTCATTTACAGACCAGGGGACAGGAAGTGATGAAATGCTAACCCCAGGTATTTCCACATGATCTAATGTGGCCCTGATTCCAAAACGTTTGGACACGCGTGCTTTATATCCACCGGATGACTCGCGGTTCAAAATCACCAGCTTAGCAGCTTCACTGAAACCGCAGACGAGACGTCACTGACCGCGTCATCGTCCCCAGCTCCGCCTTCTAATCCGTCCAAATATGGTCACTTCTGGCTCCATAAAGTCAACATGGCGACGGCCAAATTCCAAACTCATGGCTTCAAAACAGGAGACGAGTGACGTCACTGCTGCTACGTACTTTATTTATACAGCCTCTGCTCATTTCATAAAATTCCTTAAAGTCATTTTATATTTACTGCATGTCTCTGTTTCCACTTTACTAAGAATCTTCAGCCGTACTATAAATAAAGACAGAGAGTATGTAACAGTTCAAAACATCTGGAAATGCAAAAACAAAAGATGCACAACATCATTTTCATCAGACCGACATTCAGATTGTGATTGATTAACGTGCAGAGAGACTGCACGTTACTGACCAAACACTCAGCGATGGCTGTCGGAAAGTCTTTTATTATTATTATATATTATATATAATATATTTATTATTTTAACAAAGTGTAAATCACGTACAGCACCTTTCAGGTCCTCTGTAAATCCATCCTGTTGTGTGAGGTGGACAGAATTTAATAAATAAATTTAAAAAAACATTAATAGAGTTCACCCACAACTTTATTCTTTGACATTAAACGCTGTGTGCTGGTGTTCACCACTTAATACACTTCTGAAAACTCCATCTTAACAAGTCATTTAGGAAATTATTGAGTCCGAAATCAATAAGTCTCAAAAAATCCCTCCAAGCAAAGTGTAGTTTCCCTGATACTGCTGCAGCAATCTGTCTAATTATGTCTTGTTTCATGTTACTGACACTAATTTCTACGACATTCCTGCGTTTTTTCTTTCTTTAGAAAGCGTTTTAAATCAATGTGAGGCCAAATGGAAGTTTAATGTAATTTAAAACCCAGTTGTTGTTAAAGAAGAGCACTTCTCTATTATCATTTAAAGTGCACTGAATGTTTTATTTCGTGCCATCAAACACTGCGGGAGTATAGGTTATGTTTTTCTTGTTTTGGCACCAAAGTCTTTAAAAAAGACGTGTTGACAATCCCGTGTCCTTTCAGAGAGCGCCGTCTCGACGCGGGGCCTCCGTTTGAAAGAGACGCGCTGACACCCGACTCTGACAGAACACGTTCTGTGATCATTTAAAAAAAAAAAAAGAGTAAAAAATCAGCCCACCCCAAAGCAATTGCTCATAAATCTCAACACAAATTATTCCGCTCTGGAACAAAGCGATGAATTATTCAAAAACGACTTCTGAGAGAAAGAGCACGAAGCTGAAAACCCCAAAGTAAATACGTAATCAAAAGCCTTCAGAAAGCGCGGCTGTCTAAAAATATGCTTAGACACAGGAATTCTTCCCTTCCACAGACATAATTATACAAATTGCTCCGCGTCTCGTTAACAAGAGAGGGGGGTAATTCGTATTAGCCATTCATAGCCTATTAATCTAATAAACTAGTTGGCTGTGTGTGTGTGTGTGTGTGTGTGTGTGTGTGTGTGTGTGTGTGTGTGTGTGTGTGTAATGAATTTCTATTAGATTTGTGTTTATTCCCCTTGTGCTGATAAGGGAGATGGGGGTAATGACTGAGCTGCCGCTGCAGACGCATTCAAAAACACATCCAGCGCTGAGGAGAGAGGCTATCAATCAGACTAATCCAATCAAATCCAGGATTTGATGACCCGCGGAAACCTTGGATATAATTTATATCTGTAATTTATCTCATTTCTATAATTTCGTAACAGTTTACAGCTGAATTGCGGCTATTTTTATGACCCGCAGACAGAGGAGAGGGAGGTGACTCGGAGTGACTCCCAGTGACTCCCAGTGACTCCCAGTGTCCACAGTGACTCCCAGTGACTCCCGGTGACTCCCAGTGTCCACAGTGACTCCCAGTGACTCCCAGTGACTCCCAGTGTCCACAGTGACTCCCAGTGTCCACAGTGGCTTCAAAAACAGAGAATAACTGTAAAGTGTTGTTGGTTAATAAAGTCACAATGTTGAGAATATAGTCAAACTTTTAGTATTAGTGCCAGACACAAGAAAAAAAAGAAATCAGAGGAGGATTTTTTTTTTTTTTAGAATAAAGTAGAAATGTTGAGAATAAAGGCAAAATGTCAAAAGTAAAGTCAAACTTTCAGTATTAGTGCCAGACATAAAGGCATTGAGAATAAAGTCCAAATGTTGTCCAAACTCCTGGAGACTCCTGGAGACTCCTGGTGACTCCTGGAGACTCCTGGAGACTCCTGGTGACTCCTGGAGACTCCTGGTGACTCCTGGAGACTCCTGGTGACTCCTGGTGACTCGCGGCCACAGTGGCTTCAAAACCACATTTAAGAAATAAGCGTAAAGTGTTGTTTACCTGCCAGAGAGGCGGAGCTGACAGAGCAGATGAATTTACCAGCCAAACAGCGGTGGTCATTTCCCAGCCAGGCTCCAGCAACATGTCGGAGTATTCCTCCGTAAAACTGTCGGTCCAGACGTTCCTGACACGTCGGAGTTTGTGCAGGATTTAGTGGCGTTAAACTTGATGCATTCTCCTGTAAAAGCGCGAGGCGTTCAGCAACACAAAAGCAGCACGTAAAACGCCTCACTCTCATTGAAAACAATTGTTTAAAAAGACGCCCCATGCTGCTAAAACGTGTTCTGTCTGATCGGGGACTTAGACTAAGACTAAATCTCACCGCGTTTATCAGACCGGAGCGGCCGCTGGCTGCAGCGCTGCTCTGCGAGGCTAGTTAGCAGGCTAAACTGTTAGCAACATTTTCTCTCCATCTCCGAAACACTTTGCAGACGTTGACCTGTCTGAGTCTAAAAGAGAGCGACAAACACAATAAAACACAAACAATAAAACAAGGGTCAATAGAGCGTCTGATGGAGAGAAAATGTTGCCAATAGTTTAGCCTTCTGCTAACGTTAGCCACAAGCTAACAGCTGCAGCTACTTCAAGTCCATGTTGATGAATCACAGTCTGTCATCTGCAAAGAGCTTTACAGGTCCACAATAATAATACATAATAATAATACACTTTATTTATATAGCACCTTTCCAAAACAGTGTTTACAAAGTGCTTTACAGGATAAAAACAACAACACAGAATATCATAGTTTCATGGATTCATAGAATATCAGAGTTTGCAAAGAAAACAGGACGGTAATCCTCAGAGAACTGCTGCTGCATCGACCATCGGGCAGAAATGAAAATAGTATTCGTAAAGTTTACTGTATGAATCCGTGCTCGTGTGGTGGGAGGGGCTGGACAAAGATAGGAAAGGGAGTGAGCTGCAAGAAGAGGTCCCACTTCAAATTCAGACTTTTTTTTTTTGCTTTCTTCCTGCACCAGCTTCAACAAAGACTTAACAAGTCTTCAATCTGACGTGCCTTCCCCTTTCAGTCGTACATACCTTATAGTCAAGCTGTAACAGGCCGTCACATACAGTACAAATATATATAATACCAAGTTAAATGTACTGTATTTGCATTTAGTTATGACCCTGGCTGCACGTTGTGTTTGTGGACTTTTCTTTGCTGCAGTACTGACCCAGTTCATTCAGAGAACTCCTGACTTTTTAAGATTCTTTCTTTTTGCCATTTTACAAAGAAGACACGAAACATAACGAGAGAGAGAAAAGAGGTTCGACATGCAGCAGGATTAAAACCTTGGACGTTGTGGGTTCATGGTTTGTGCTTTAGCAGCTGAGCCACTTTATCCTTGCTGAACTATTTTTCATTTTTCTTTCTTTCTTTCTTTCTTTCTTTCTTTCTTTCTTTCTTTCTTTCTTTCGTCTGCAGGTTCCTGGGAGCGTTCTGGAACCAGGTCTGGTCGACCTCCACCAGATCAGTCCGGTCCCATCCGGTCCGGTGGCCGCACCGCCCGAGGACTCCTGGGAATGGGACGAAACCGACATGACAATCACAGAACTGGAGCCGCAACAAGTGCCGGACCTGATGCACAGCCTCCCCCCAGAACCAAATCTGCCTTCGGACAGCGTTCTGTCCAACGGGAATCCACCCGACGGGATTCAGAGTCCTGAGATCATGTCCTCCTCAGAGCCTCCGCCTAACGTGATCTCCCGAAATCTTCCTCCGAACAACAACAACATCTACCAGGTGTACAGCCTCCACAGCGTGGAGCTCTACCGGCAGCCTCAGTTTCCTCTCTCTTCGTCCTCGCTGCACAAAACCAAATCGGGAAAACGGAAACAGCACCTCCTGCTGAAGAGCCTGAGCAAAGACTCGCAGTTCTCCTCCATCGAATCCCTCCCGGACCTCCTGGGAGGTTTGATGTCAAACAGAGGAGACAGGATCGCCGGGTACCGGGACGGGGAGAGCGAGAGGGAGAGCGGCAGAGGGAGCGGCCAGTCGGCGAGCAGCCGGCGGTCGGAGAGCGAGAGCGGGATCGTCAGCGACACGGGGGACACGGAGACGACGACGTCAAACTCTGAAATCCAGGGAGAGGAAGAGGAGGCGGAGGAGGAGGAGGAGGAGGAAAAGAAGTATGAAAGTGTAGACGGGAGTCATTTGGCTCGACACAACGACAACCAAAGAACGAAGAAAGAGGAGAATGTGAAGGAGAAAACATGGAGGAGAGATGAAAGCAGAAGAAACAGAGAGGAGGAGAAAAGGAGGAGGCACAGGAGAGGAGCAGGGGAGGCGGTTGAGATCCTCATCAACGGGCATGGAGTTCTGACTCCCGCTGACTCCGACTCGGACTTTGAGGTGGGGGGACTCGGTGTAGACTCCTCCAAGACCTCCATGTCCCGCGGTGACTTCACGGAGTTTAACGGTCCGGTGTTCTCTCAGGGCTCGTCTCTGGAGTCCCTCCTCGCTCCGGGTGTCGAGTTATTTCCCTCCAAAGACCAGCTGCACCGCAGCGCCTCTCTGGAGAGCTGCCTGGCCCCGTGTCGTGGCGCCGAAGAGACCGCCGCGGGGCGGAGCAGAGAGGCGGACGGAGGAGAACCAGGAACGGAGACGAAGAACAACCAACACGGAGAACCGTCCTCCGGAGAGCTCAGCCGGAGGACTCTGGATCTCCTGAAACGCCTGGAGAACATCCAGAGTCCTCCGGCGGCGACGATGACCCGCAGTGTTTCCGACATGACGCTCCGGAGCAGCTCGCCGCAGCGGAGCAGACTCCCCGCCTCGCCCTCTCTCGGCGGTCACCACGCCCCCCTCTCCGGGATCTCGCGGAAAAAAGGGCCGCCGTCGCTGATCAACGAGAGCTCTGCGACGGCATCGCTGACGGAGCTGAGCAGCAACGAGGACTCGTCTCTGGGCTCCGAGGATTTCGCCATGCTCGGAAATCAACACCACCTCCTCTTCCTGGATCCCACCGCGGCGGCCAACGCCAACTCTTGTAGGAAACGTTGCCACGGAAACAGCCGAGGGATGGACGAGGCCGACGCGGCGAGTTTGAGCCTGGTGGTGAACGTCTCCTGTAAGTCGGCGTGCACGGACGAAGACGAGGACGACAGCGACCTCCTGTCTTCCTCCACGCTCACGCTCACCGAGGAGGAGCTCGGCGTCCGCGACGAAGAGGACGAAGAGGAGGAGAGGTTGAGCGGCGCCTCGTCCGGTAACGAGGAGGACGACGATGAAGAGGAGATGGAGGGGTCGTACGTCCTGGGGCTGGAGTACATGAAGAGGGAGCTGCAGAGCTGGATCCGATCCTCCCGAACCTCCTCCTCCTCCTCGAAAACCGAGGCGGGCCTCCGGGACGAGCTGCAGTGTGGGACCCACCTGTCCTCCTCCTCTCAGAACAAGGAGCAGCACTGTTTTCAAAACCGCTCAAAACTACTAGAATCCAACACCAACGGCGGAAACAACAGACGAGATCAGACGGAACAGGAAGAAGAGAACCGGAGGAACGCGACGAGGAGCTACATCAGCCAGTTCGTGGACGACGTGGAGAACGGGAACGTGGAGCAGAGCTGTTTGAAAGAAGGGAAAGACGAGGACGACGAGCTCCTCCGAGAGGAGGCGAGCGTGTTCACAAAGAAAGGAGAGTCGCTGAGGGAGACGTACGTGTTCGCCAAAGCAGCAGAGAGAGAGTCCGCGCAGGACGTCATGGTGAAAACCGAATCAACGATTTCTCCCTCGCCGTCCTGCGAGCGCCTCCCCTTCCTGTCCAACCGCGCGTCCTCGTTAGTGGGACAGCTGAGAGGGGAGTTGCCCTGCCACAGCGCCTCCCTCCCCTCGCCTCCTTCCCTCTCGCCCGTCGAGGACTGCAGATCCCACGATGCCTTGCACAGCAGCAGCATCAGCAGGCCCGCCGCAGCCGGCGGACGCAAGGCCATCACCAGTCAGGAGAAGTTCAAATTCTCGTCTTTTGTGACGGAGGAGACGAGGAGGGAAGTCAGAGACAAAGAGTCGTCGCTGCCTCCCAAAAAGCGGCACAGTGCTCACTCCTCCTGCTGCAGCCACCTCCCCTCCCCCTCCTCCCTCCGTCCACGCGGCGTCGACGAGGCCAAGAAAGACAACGTGCACGACTTCGTGATGGAGATTATTGACATGACGTCACTGGCGCTGAAGAGCAAAGAGAATCAGCCGGAAGTGCAAAACCAGACCGTCCCGGACCAAGGTCCTGCATCACTGGCACAGATCAGAGACAAGGTACGGAATTAATAATTAAAAGTATACTGTACGTCGTCAAAATTGTATGTCAGTTACTCGCAATGTGTTGCCTTGAATCCGTGAAGAAAACTTGGTGAACAAAGAGTCCAAAAACTGAGAGGTTTCAAGAAAAAAGTTGCAATGTTTCGAGAAAAAAGTTGCAATGTTTCGAGAAAAAAGTCGCAATGCTTCGAGAAAAAAGTCTCAATGTTTCGAGAAAAAAGTAGCAATGTTTCGAGAAAAAAGTTGCAATGTTTCGAGAAAAAAGTAGCAATGTTTCGAGAAAAAAGTCGCAATGTTTCGAGAAAAAAGTCGCAATGTTTCAAGAAAAAAGTAGCAATGTTTCAAGAAAAAAGTCGCAATGTTTCAAGAAAAAATCGCAATGTTTCGAGAAAAAAGTCGCAATGTTTCGAGAAAAAAGTCGCAATGTTTCAAGAAAAAACTCGCAAAACAAAGTTTCCTCCACGAACTCAAGGCAACACTGTGTGAGTAATGATGTACAAATTATAATTTTGACAGCAAAGTATTCCTTTAATAAAGTATGATAAGGTCTGTTATGGATTTCATTGCAAAGAAAACACAGATTGTTACATTGCAAATGCAAAAACCGAATTAAACAGAAATGAAAATAAGAGTTCAATATGGCTGCAGATGTTGGTAATAAATTGATCAAATAACTGGATATTTTCAGAGAAGTCCTGTGTGACCTCATATACATTCTGTACATTTTGAGGGCAAACGAATCCAAAAGTAGCAAAAAGTTATCTCAGTTAATTTGTTCACTGAGTCGCAGTAATTCAATAAATCGCATCACAGATCATAACTTTTAGGATGTAATGACTAATTTCTTCAAGTGAAGTAATCTAAAAGCTAATCAGTTTTCAGTCGTCATTTTATTTCTGAAAAGAAAAAAGAAATCAGGCAGAAAACTTTGCTCCTCTTCTAAAACTGTAAAAAAATAAATAAATACACAGACGTTTAAATATGCAAATTAAGACTTGATGGTTTGTTGGGTGGTTTGGTGATTGTGTTAAAATATACAATTTACTCAAATATATAAATGTACATAATCCAAAAATATAGAAACCACATGTCCAAAACAAAGGACAGAGTTTCTGTATAGCTCACATTAAAAAGAAAACTTTTTAAATATATATTAATGATAAATTGCATGAAACAAGAAAGGATAATGGATTTGTGTTGTTTGTTATATTCTGATTGATTTGATCGACGTGTGTATGGAACATTTAGTTTATTGATGAAATATTAAAAAGCGGGTAGTCACTTACTGCGACTGCTGCTCTTTATTAAGAGTTTGCAGTATTTGTTTGTGGGTATTCTTGTTTTGTTTTCTTACTTACTTTTATTTTTGTATTTTTAAGAAGTTTTTCCAATTTTTTAAACTTTTTATTTTTGTATTATTTAAATTATTTTCTGTGCATCTTGAGGTTTTTTTCTGCATTTTTTTAGATATTTTTGTATTTTTCACATTTTTATTTTATTGTATTTTGTCATTTTATTTATTTATAAATAAACTTAATTTTATTTTTGTATTTTTAATTTTTCTATTTTTAGGATTTGTTCTGATGTTTTTTTCTGCGTTTCTGAGATATTATTTTTGTATTTTTAAAGTTTTATTTTTTATATTTTTTAACTTATTTTTTGTATTTTTGAGGCCTTTTTTAATTTTTTTGTTTTTATTTATTTATGTTCAAAATAATTTTATTTTTGTATTTTTAGGATTCTTTTCTGTGCATTTTTTAGTTTTAGTTTTGTATTTTGAGATTTGTTTTTCTTCATTTCTGAGATATTTTTGTATTTTTAAAGTTTTAATTTTATTTATTCATTTCACTTTTGTATTTTTTAAACCTTTTTTTCCTTATTTGGGGGGGATTTTTATTTATTTATGTTCAAAATAACTCAAATTAAGGCATAACAAAGACGTTATACTAAAAGTTTTCACAACATATTCCCTCAGTGATCCTGAACCGAGTTATTCAGTGGATTTATTTTTTTCAGATTAAGTCAGGTCAAGTCATTTTTATTTATAAAGCTCAAACTCTCAGAGGGTTTTACAATCTGTACCACGTACAACACCCTCTGTCCTGACACCCGAGATTCAGATACAGAAACAAACTACAACCAGAATAATCCTGACGAGCGTTCTCCTGCTGCAGGTCCTGGAGCTCTCCCACCAGCCTCTGCACCTCCGCAAGGGAGACTTCTACGCCTACCTGTCTCTCTCGTCCCACGACAGCGACTGCGGCGAGGTCAGCCAGTGCGCCGACGACAAGAGCTCCACCCCGGCGCCCTACAGCATCCCGTCTTACGTCACGCCGACGCAAGGCCTCCACAGCCCGAGCCCGAGCCCGGAGCTGTTCACCAGCACCCGGCAGCAGATCTGTCCCCGACGCTCCGAGAACGACTTCCGCGCTCTTGATTTAGAAGAGCCGCCGAGCCCGGGTCTCTCCCCGCCGCCGAGCCCGGACATCCGGGACGAGGAGACGCTGTTTGCGGCGTGCACGGAGGAGGTTTACCTGGGCCCGCCCCTCTGCTACAGCATGGCGCTCACCAAGAAGCCGCGCAGGTTCGCGCTGAAGGAAAACGTGGAGTTTTTGCCGTCCCTGGACCCTGACCACAAACCGGACGGCCTCGCTTACCTGCCTTGTTCAGAACCGTACGATAGTTCCGAGCCAGGTCCCTCAGAGGACTTTGCGCTGGACGGAGACCACGTGTATTTCCGAGGCACGGCGGAGGAAGCGCGGAGCTCCTTCTCGCCTCCCCGCGGCTCTTTTCCCGCCTCTCTCCGGGGGCCCGGCTCCAAACCAGAAGCCGACGGCCCTTCCTCTCCTCCTCCCGTGTCCTCTGGCGCCGAGGAAGAGAAGCGAGGTGAGGACCCGTACCTCCTCTGTGATGTCGCTGGAGGAGAAGTCGCGGCCGCTGCGAGTGTCGGCACGCCGCGGGAGGAGAGGAGTCGTAATGAGGGGCCTCCTTATCTTAATCCCCGGGCGCGTGTCGCCCCGATAGACTCCTCCGCAGCCGAATGTTTGGCAGATACTAAAACGCTTGAATCCAATATGGGCGCCGTAATGACCAAGATAAGTGTCTGCAGCTCCGCTACAAATCCCTCAAAAGAGCCAGCCACCGCCGCCGCCACGCGTATTAATCCCAAAATTAACTGCTCGCCGATGAGAGAGGCAGATAGGGAGGAGGGGGAGCGGCGAGGAGAGGTGAAGGGGAGGAGAGGGCGGAGCGGCGCGCAGCAGGAAGCAAAGACAGCCGCAGAGAAGCAGGTTAGTGTTCCATGTATTAGCCTGATCTGCTATCTCAGGACATTATACAGGGCCTTGATACTGCACTTCACCTCTCTACTCCAGGTATTAGTCCGAGCCGAGCCCCTCAGTGGGTATGAATGTAATGAGGCCGCTGTGCCTTTCTCTCATTTCCATTTCTGAGGCCGGACGGACGTGAGAGGTGCTGATATGTGTAACCTCCTCCTCTCCACTCTCATCCTCCTGTTTTTTTTCTACAGTCTTATTTCCTCATCTTCACCTTTCTGTGTCCTTTTTTTCCTCATCTTCCCCTAATCCACTCTTGTTTCTTATTCTTCATCACCTCCTCGTCTCTTCCTCCTCCTTCTCGTGCTTCTTTTTCTTCCCTCCTCTTCATCTTTCTCCACCCCTCGAAAAAACAGAGCCAATGCCTTCAACTTTTATTCTTTCTAATGTCCAGCAGGGGGCGGCTCCACTGGTTGCAAAAAGACGTCCGGTTGTATAGAAGTCTATGAGAAAATGAGTCGACTTCTCTCTTGATTTATGACGTCATAAACAGTTTCATACTGAGTTTATCAATCTGTAGTTTCAAGTCTTCTTCAATCCAGAACGATGTTCATTTAGTAAATTATGGTCACATGAAGAAGAAAATACACCATAAAGCAGGAGATACTTTGGGGCGGGGCTAACGCGTGATTGACAGGTCGCCATGTTAGGAGAGGAAAGAGGGTTAGCATGCTAACCATGCTAACACTGTACATTTTTAGGTGCTGTCTTACAGCTTTGACTTTCACAGTGTGTTTGTACGGTTGAAAATCTGCAAACTTTCCCTCTTTAGCGGTTAGCTTAGCGCAGTGCCATTGAAATGTCACCGGCACAGGCTTAAGCTCCACCATCTTATCCAAATATGGTAATGTCCGGTTTCAAAAGCCCAAGATGGCGACGGCCAAATCGCCAAACTTGAGGCTTCAAAACGGTCGTCCACAAACCGATGATGTCACGATTTTTATCAATAATTTTTTTACTCAATTCCTGTTTCCTCTCCTCTCCTCTCTCTCTCTCCTCACCTCTCCTCTCCTC
>JAOVVB010186536.1:0-11137 GCA_028570985.1 Heterobranchus longifilis | reverse complement strand
TAAATATAATGGTACGGTCTCTGATTTGAGTAAATTCCCATCCTCGATGTATCCCTTGTGTGCGCCCAGTGCTACTAACTCAAAAGCAGGATAAAGCGATAATGAATAAAAGAACGTGCTGTGTCCCTGTTGTTGTTTTACACATTTATAGTGCATGCACATTGAAAGCCGTTTAACCATCTTCGAAAAAGGCTCCACTATTTTCAGACATTCTAGAATTTAACCTTCAAGTACGTTTTATTATAACCCGTATGTGTAATATAGAACTAAATAAACCGAATTAAGATACATATGCTGTTTATACGAATAGCAACTTCCTTTTTTAAATGATTTTTCCCAGCCTCTCACGCGGATTAGCTTTATCCATGTAGATTATTATATTGTATATAAAAATGTATATTCATTGCTTAAATGTTCCCCACTTCTCTTTACGTGTTTATTATTATTATTATTATTATTATTATTATTGCAGCGCTAGTAATAAGCCTTTAGTGTTAGTATCACATGTTGATGTTTTATTTTCTCATGTCTTTTGGATTTTGGATAGGACAAAAAATATCTGACAATAGTATCAGTTTATCTTTGATATATTCTGAATGCAAGCGAACATTTAAAAAAAAATCATCTTTAATCTGTAATTTATTTGTCTATTTTTAAGCAAAATGTTATGAAGCATTTTAGGATTTTTTTTGTTGTTGTTTAAGGGCATTGCTGCGTTCCCGTGCTTCTAACTTTTTCTCCCTAACAATATAAAAGGAGGCAGTTCATATGAGCATTTTTACTATTATTACTATTTCTTATTATTATTATTATTATTATTATTATTATTATGATTAATGCTACTACTGCTGATGCAGCGCATTGTAGTATTAGCAATTGATATATTTTGCACTACTAGGAACTATTTATGCTTCTGTATGCTGTATCCCCATTTACTTAACGTTGATGTTAAACTGCTAAAGACGATTCAATGTGATGTTGGTGTTAAGAGCGCGAAAAAAGACTAAGGACGCCGCCTGTGGGTGTGTTTATGAATTGCATACCAAAAGGGGGAGAAAAAAGGAAGAAAAAATAAGCTATAGTAGGTATTTACGCCCCCAAAAAACAACTTTATTCTTCCAAAAGAGAAAAATCAAGGCACAACAGTTTCATACATATTTGTTTCATACATATTTGTTTCATATATATTTGTATGAAACGCCGTGCTTCAGAAAGAGGTGATCTCTGGATAGGTTTTTGCTTTGAGAATGGGTGATATTTCATCTGTTTTGTGAGGTAAGAATATTTTATTTCATATAAATAAATAAATATAGAATAGAATAAATGTAGTTCTTACATCATTCTTCCCGAAAGTTTGTTCATCTGATGGACTCGTAGTGCAAAAGAATCCACCCACACTCCAAAACAAGGCAAATGCTGTTCATACCACCGCAACTTTCTTCACTGTTTTGAATAGAAACCACAGTTGTGTTACCAAACTAGTTCTTGTTCTAATAGACACATGTTAGTTAATAAGTGTTTTAAAAGTGGTCATAAAATGTTTGATTGATAATACTGAACCTGCACAAGTTAATAGTGGGACAAAGAAACCCGAGACATTTTCCAAAGTGGATAAAGCAAAAAAAATATTACTCCATACAGTTTTAAATACGGAAACCGATACGAAAGCAGTCCAGTGATATAGAATATATAGATATAGAACACAGCTTAATATTACGAGTTGGTTGTCACGTGATTTGGTTGACATTTGATATATATATATATTTTTTTTTTTTGCACGCTCTTTTGGGATGATGTGCAGTTTTCCATACATTAATCAACATAGGCGCAAAAAGTGGACTGGATTTCACCAAAACGCATTAGAACTACAAGATCAACAACAGATCATTAGTCTAACAGTCATTGTGAGGCTCGTCAAATGGCTTGGACTTACATGTAATATACAAATGGACACCTCAAACTGTTCATAAAACTTAAAGGAAAATGTCAAGGTTACGTGTCTTCTCTCCTGCTGCAAGTGAAGGTGCTCTGCAACTTCTTATTTTAAAGAAATTAAGGCCCCTGTGTCTAAATATTTTTCATCCATTTTCTTCCAGTATGGTCATGCTCGTTATCTTTTGCCTGACTGTATAAGGTGTTTGCGCGCGTTCTAGTGCATGCGTATGCGTGTTTCTTTGCGTATATCGCTGAATGTGTAATACGTTTATCTCCGCAGATGACTTTTGTTGTTGCATGCTATGTAGAAAATTGTTTAATAATACGTTCGTTTATGCTTGTGTTTGCTAATGTATAGCATGTTTACCAATAAGTCTAGTTATGAGCTGCTTGATTTGAGATACATGATCGCTACAGACCAAGAAGCACATCCCCTGCTGGTGTCTTTTTCCTTCTCTAATAGGCTTCTTTTCACTTTTAGGTTCAATTAATAACGATGTCAAAACGTAGCCACTACACTGTAAGCATTATCAATAATATTTAGAGGCTTTTGAATAAATGGAAATTCATCACAGACAAAAGAGAAGTGTGAAAGCGAAAATAGTTTTGGGTAGAGAAAAATGCAACGAATCTTAGATGCTGCTAGAGTGGATTAACGAATCAACGCAAATAAAGTAACATCCGGTAATACGACTGCTAACTAGTTTGTTTGCTCTGAGTGTGTGTGTGAGAGAGAGAGAGAGAGAGAGAGAGAGAATGGAAAACTAGTCGTACAAGAAACCTTTTCTTCACTTAAATCTTGATGCAACTTTTGATTCAAGATTCATAGAACTGTAGCCTATTAATCCCAGAGGGAAATTGCTCAAGCGAATTGCTTGTCGCTATTAATATAAAATTAATCGAGGTCGAAATGTTACTGTATTATCCAGGATTTTTTTTTAAAATATATTTATTTCACATATTTTTAGCCCACAGCGTAAGAATGTAAGAAAATTAGGCATCATTGCGTTTGCAGCTTTCCTATTTAAACCAAACGCTTGAATATAAATGTACTGGAATTTATTCGAATTCCAAGAATTTCTTTTTGCCTCCGATGGGCATCTGTCTGGGGAGGGGAAAAATCTTTCCATGATGCCTTTTTTTTTTTTTTTTTTTTTTGAAGCTTTATAGTTTTACTTAATAAATTGTTAATCCTGTTAATCCAACCCAGTGGACCGCACCGTTGCCACGAACTAATACAATACTACAAAGGGTTTAAGTAGTTTATTTAACAACTTTGTTAAGTAGCTTAATCTAGACTTATGCTTTTATCTTTGGACAAGTGGCAATGCTTTAACACTCAACACATGAAAATTTTCGGGTTTTTTTTTTTTGCCTACCAGGTTTATTATTAGCGTCTAATTATATATATAAAAAAATAATAAAAAAAAACATTGTAAGCTTTGCATTAATATACGGATCTTAAGCACGTGCGAATTTCTTTAAAAGCAAAAAGTCTCTATTGTTTCGTGTATAAGGTGGAGAATCATGCTGATTACTGCTTTCATGGCGGGGTTTAAACAGCGGTAGGTCCCAGTGTATGAATGTAATAGCCACTCGTTAGGTCACAGGCAAGTCTGTACACTGAAATCCATGATCCAGAGTGAAGGGCTTCTGAGCAAACACAGCGCTTTAATCCAGTTTGGGAAGTTCATCACCTCTTCCGTGGGAATTCAGGCCTTCAATTGTCACCAGCTAGAGCTTGAAACGTGGCGAACAGAAAAAATGCGTCACGCTTTGTACGCTTAAATGTTTCATTTTGTGTTTTTTTTTTCCCTACCTTATTTGAAAAGAGAGGAATTTAAGGGAGGATTAAATATGTGGGTGGTCCTGTAGAGAGATACTGCAGAAGACATAGACTATACAGCTATAGGGGTGTGTGTTCCATCATCGGACTGCTATTTTTAATGTCATTTAAAATTCTGTTGAATGTTGTTAATTTTGAGACATAAAAACACACATCTTTGACCTTTTTTGTTCTTTTTTTTTTTTTGGGGGGGGGGGGGGGGGGGGGGGGAACTTTCACCCACCACAGTTTATGGTCTTCAGGGCATTGTAACATTTACTCTTCCTGAGCTTACCAGTCCACTCTTTGGTTTTAAAAAAAATGCACCAAATATTTGCTTTAACCATGCGTGATGTTTTGATCTCTTTGATAGGTTTTAGATTTTTCAGCCCAAAGATTTTTGCTGCTGCTTCTCAAAATTGATGCGACTTGATGCCAGCCTATATTCAATTTTGGTCCTTAAAAAATGAAGGATTGTATAGTCTTGTATTTCTGAATCATTTGATTTCAGCTGTAATATACTGTGGTAAACAGCAAAAATAGGAATATCCTTTAATATTAAAAGAATTAGGTGCCTGTATGTGTATCTGACATGCTTAATGCTTGTGCTCATTTGTTTGCCATATTTTAATTAATCTGTTGCAAATCCAGCAGGTTCATGTGATAACATTATTCACACATTTACATCAGTGTTGCACACAATCTTAAACAAAAATGCTAAGCCTGGTAAATGCTTAGATGCGATCAGTCACAATATTATGACCTAACATTGGGTAGGTCCACCCCTGTGCTGCCATTTTCAATGTACCGTTGATATTGCATTTACAATTATGTTAAGAATTACTGATCATTGATCAAATATTGTGTGTGTATATATATCGCCGTTAAAATGGTTCATGTCAGCTGGTTTGTCTGGACCTACTCAGCTCTAAAAAGATTTGCAATAGTCAATGTCACCTGTTCAACAGGAAGTTGCATCACATTTCTGAATAACATAAAAAAAATAACCCCAAGTCGCCCCCCCCCCCCTTTTTTTTCCATTCAGTGGTATTGAATGTAATTTTGAACTTATCCAATGCATAGATTAAAGGTAGTCATTAAATAAAAAAGACATTATTCAAAGTCAGTTTTACTTGTGTACAGCTTTAAACAATTGTCACTGTTGCAAAGCAGCTTTACACAATCAAAAGAAAAATAATTTCTTTTTGAAATTAATATGAAAAGTTTGCAAAAATATGTATGAATCACAATGATCAGATTGTCCCTGATGAGCAAGCCGATTTTGACAGTGACAACTGAGGGCAATGGTGTTTGGATGCTGTCTTCCCCACTCTTCTTGATCATTATTAAAATAGACATTTAATGTCCTTATTCTGTTTTTGTGCCTGGCTTTATTTGGTTTGTTTATGAATTAAAAATTCAATGCTGTTACTTGTGTAAGCATGTTTTAAGATAAACACATTTAATCACAATGAAAGACAAAAATCTCCCACACTTGATTAAAGCAAAATGCAATTGTTTTCAACCAAAGACAGATTTTTACATTTCTTAGATACTTAAATCATGTTCACATAATTTTTTTTTTTTTAATAAATACCAAATTGCACTGCAATCATGGAATCACCCAAAGCCAGTTTAACGGTGTATTTGTTCAACCACAAGGATGTAATAAAAAGATAAACACTGATCAGATGTATGATAAATTTTTTTATGCCTCAAGCAAGCACACAATGTTTTTCCATGTTTTTCCTGTGTTGAAAACAAGGTTTCAGCGCCTGAGATGCCTGACCAGCCATTCGGTTGCTCCACCAACTGCAGCTCCCGCAGACACCACAGTAACTGTGGCAGCTTTAGTGAGGCCGGCTGCACCTAAACAACATAATTATGCTTAATTCAGAGAAAAGAGCAATAAATACAATGTTGTGTGCATTTCAGAGTTTGTCTGTGGTTACCAAGAGACTGCAAGGTGGCGACAATGCTTCCTGCTGCCACACCCCCACCGTTAGCAACAGCTGCTGATGACATCATTGATGATGCAACAGATCCTGCAGCAATGCCACCAGAGGTGAAACCAGCAGCCGAAATCAGAAAAGGAGCCAACACCACGGAGCCAGCTTAAAACAGACATGGGGAAGAGTCAACAGATACATCATGCCAAAACTCGGAATAAGATCATTGCCTCTCTAGAAAGTTCTATTGATTCGTACCCAACAGTCTACAGATTACATTTACACTAGTAACAGGGAGCAACTTTAAAGCAACCTGGATATTGACTTGCAGCGCTTTTTATGCATGCATGCTCATCCCAATTTTTTAATAGACCAAAATTTATTGGACAAACTGAGACAAGAACAAATTCTAATCCTTTGTTATTTCTCTGGTGATAATTGATGGATTGATTGTTTTTGATTTTCACACAGATACACATACTTCCTGGAGAGTATTCTTCATCTGGCCAACTGTTTTAATGCTGTTTTATGAGGAACAAACTCTTATCCTCCAGTTTATGGTCTTCTAGGCATTTTGACATTCTTGTTCCTGAGCTTACCAGTGCACTCTTTTGTTTTAAGAATGCACCAAATATTTGATTTAACCATACCTGAACAGAGTGTTTTTATCTTTTTGATAGGTTTTAGATATTCCAACCCAAAGATTTTTGCTGCTAATTCTCAAAAAGGAAGTCCAGGCAAGAGTCCAAATGCCACATTTTAACTCTAGACTTGATGCAGCCCAATATTCAATTACTTTTGGTCCTTTAAAAAAAATGAAGGATTGTATATAAATAGTGTGGTATTTCTTACATAGTTGACCCAATTTGAATGCAGATACCTGCAAACCAAATGATTTATTTTCAGCTGCAATATACTGTGGCAACCAGCAAAACTAGCAATAACCTTGAGTAGCCAAAGAATTAGGAGCCTTACTGTGTATTTAATCTGCTTAATATTTATTGTGCTAATTTGTTTGCTATATTTTAATTAATCTTGTGCAAAGCTAGGAGGTCCATGTGACATGATTATTCACACATTTATACAAGTGTTTGACACAATCTAAAAAAAAACAAAACTTCTAAGTCAGGTACATGGAGCTTGGATGCGATATTATGACCGTCCACCCAATAGTTGTTCAAATCCTTAAACTTTCTGATATATCCCACCCGCTTACCCACTTACTCACAAGATCTTATTCATTTCTCCCGTCAGTGGTCATAATGTTGTGGCTGATCGCTTTATGTATAAATGTATATGATTAAAAAGTGGGGATTTTTCCTTTTCTTACAAACAGTAAATTTAAAGTGTTTATTGTAGTAAATCTGCCACTCAGCTTGTAGTGAGAAGGAATGAGTTAATGAGCTTTAACACAATGTTATTTCCAAAATGTTGTCTTTTCTTTGTATTCCATCATTATTCTGTTGATCTGAATTGCAAATCCTGTTCCCGGTGATTTAAAAAAAACCAAAACGTTTTTTTCCTCTGCTGTGTCCTAAATTTCTTTAATTGCAAACCCAGTATTAGAAATGTAACAAATTTACTGAATTATTTTCTACATGCCACTAGTGGTGCCCTGGTTATTTTAAACTCAATTTTGAAAACAGGTTGCTGTAGCCTCTCCATGGAACTCCAGCCCACAACCTTACATGCTGCGTAGCATCACTCTCGATTCCTGACCCATCACACAAAAGTGATGAAATCTCAGGCCACGTTTAGAACAACAAAATGAACAAAAATTGGCCCTGCTATGAAAAATCTAAGTATAAAAATCTTTTGATTAATGTTCTTATTGTATCATCTTGTCTGTAGATGAGAGCACTATAGGTTCGAGAGGTTACTCCCACTCGCCAACAAGCAGGGAAACAAAGTTGGAAGTGATGAGAACTTAATTACAGGTACGTTTAGTTAGAGCAATATAATTTTAATATGATTACACAGAAAGGGTGCACCCCTTGATGAGAACTTTGTGATCATGAACAAAAAAATAAATAAAACCGAGTAAATAATGCAATGTATATATAAATCACAGCCTACTTGAGAACTTCCAGAAATTCCAGTTTAACCCATGACTGTTCCCACCAAATGATTCTCTTTGTGCATAAAAAAAACAAAACAAGGAAATGAATCCTACACACACACACACACACACACACACAGCCAACTCGTGACTCTAAAAGTTGCCCTGAGCTGAGCTGACTTTGCCCCTCCTGATATGGTGGCAGGTCTTACGCAGGAGTTTTGAGATCAGAAGGGGTAAAGTCAGTGGGCAAAGGAGCCTGATACAGTGTGTGTGTGTGTCTGTGTGTGTGTGTGTGTGAGAGAGAGAGAGTTGGGATTTTAGCCAATGACAGAGCAGATTAGCAGTGACATGTTGTCCTCTTGCTGCTGTACAATTCAGTGTTAAATTGTACAACAAAAGAGTCAATAATGAAGCATAATAAAATGTATAGACAGTGAACAGTACATACACTGATGCTAATGTAGCATTCATAGCCGGTCGTCATATTCATCGTGCATTTTTCTTATATTATTGATTTACATACAAATTTACACAACACGTTTGATCCCAGAAAGCTTTTAAAGCTTCTAAACGCACTACAATGTGACCAATCGGCACCGATCAATGAGCTTTCGGTCTTAGTTTAGAGGAACAGATACACAGGGAGAGCGATGGCTTACCTGCTCCGGCTACAGCTGCTATTATTATTGCTGTGCGACAGACAAGAGAAGAAACACATCAATACCATGTGAGCGTATAAGATCATTGATCCCTAAAAATCCTTTTGATCTGATCTGAGAGGTTCAGAGGAGACGTACTTACGAGAAACCATCATGTAAACACTGCGGTTCGGTGCTGGATGATGAAGCAAATAACAGGGAGGGCTGAGGGGTGGAGCTGGTGCACAGAAACGAAACCTACTGTACACTCAAGTTGTTCCTTCTGTGGAACAGCAAGACATGAAGGGGGAATTTATTTATTTATTTATTTTCCTAAGGGTTTAGGATTAAGCTGGGTGGCTGACACTCTCCTGTAGTTACTGTGTCCATGTCTGATGTCCCTGAAGAGGCACCATAGAGACACTTTGGTGGAAGGAAGAATATGTCTTAACAAGTTTCTGATCACGTACGCCCTGCTATCAGTCCCCTGTGCGTCATTTGTTTATTCGTTGTTCCCACCCTTAAGACCGGCACAACCTGTTTCATGAATTCCACTAGAGCACCAGTCTCGATCCTGAACAGCATAATTCCAATAATCTGAACTTTGGAACTGATATTACCATAACATAATTACTGATTATTACCAGACATCACGTGTGCACGCAGGTTTTAGTGAGACGAGATCAACTCAAAGCAAGGGTGCACGTGAAACATGACATCACACAGACCCTAACCGGCTCTCCCGACGGATTCGAACCGCAGACGCTGCCCTTTGAAGTCACCAACACTACCACTTTGCTACACTGTAGCTGGAGTTTGTTGTGTATTTTTCTTTTAAATCTCTCATCAGGGAGTGGAGAAGCAATGTAAAAGATGTACTGACTTAAAAAGAAAAAAGGAGCTGATTTTAGGAAGTGACTTGTGGCTCAGCTTGTAAAGAGTGTGTGTAGGAAAGCATCCCAGCTTCGCCACTTAGGTTCAATACCCTGGACTTCAGCAGTTTTTAGTTCTGCATAAACCCTTAAAATTAGCTTGTATATTGTCAAGTACAAAGACAAAACCCCCCCCCAAAAAAATGCACTGTTGTTAGAAGGCACCGGTGGCTCAGTGGTCTGAGGGTGAGGTCTGACCTGTCACTGTGAGACACACAGGATCAAGACCACCTGAAGGTGAGCTAAAGGTGCTGGAACCAGGTGGGCCACTAAATCCAGCAGAAAGAAGGAAAGAGAAAGAAGAGCTGGTCTGTCCCACCTGGGGCTCCTGGAGAGGTGAAAGGAGGGGTTATGCTGCTCTGGACAATGAGCCAGTAATAATTTTTATATATATATATATATTTACATACACACACCCTTATGTTTATACATATTTATGTAAATAATTTTTTTTCATGGAGGCTCAGAACTGCCCTACCTGGGAATCGAACCCCTGAGCCTCACCAAACACTCGAGCCACAGGTGTTGACAGAAACAGCCTGGACTTCTAAACTACACCAGGGCATCACTGTTTGAATAGCACTGACTTCATCCAGTTCCTGTTAAACTGCTTTGCATGTACGTATAGGTAACACATTTTCTCTATAACCATCTTAAAAGTCTATCATCTTAATTACCCAAGATTTATACATCATGATTAATCACATTCTTAATTGTTGCTTGTTATATATGTACTCAAGGGACAAGTAGTGAGACAAAAGACTCATTTCCACACTCACAATTGGATGAAGTTTTTTTTTCTTTACATAAATCTGATTTTTCTTGAAAAAAATATGTACACACCACTAAACTATGGGAATTGTGACTATTACGGTTTAAGCATAAATAAATGTTGAGCTGAAGAAGTAATTACAAAACAATCTATTTCAAGTACATAACATTTTGCAAGCTACCTTCCAAAGTCTAACATAAATTAGTAATGTATGATGGTTTAAACCTTATTTTATACAAGTGTTAAAACAGCAAACAAGAAATCTTTTTTTGTTGTTGTTGCTAAAATAATGTCAGGTCAGCATTTGATTCCCAGCCAACAGTAGCTCCATTTTCCAAGGTTTCATCAGGTCAATCTTCTTTCCTGTGGCGACTCAAGCATCACACAGAGCATGGAGAAGGTGGTCTCCCGCCAGGCTTTGCAATGACATCTATACTGTGCAATTATTCGTGTTGTAAAAAAATTGTTCCACAGTGATCGTACAGTTCATTTCACTCATTAGTGATGCCTCAGTATTATTTAATCAATTCAAGTACAAGTATTAATTTTTATAACATTCATCAACACTGAAATCAGTAACCTATTTGTATTAAGCGATCACTGAACATTTTATTGAGTTAGAGTTGTGTTATGAGCTTCTAGCTGTAAACCAGTTAAACAAAGTTTATATAGATGATGCGGCTTCAAGCAAAATCTTCAGCAAAATGCGTCAGGAAGGCCGTCTCTTTTTAACACCCGTGAATACTTAGTTCTGAATTTTGAATTCCAGAATCCTAGTCTTAATGGTTAGGTGGACCACCACACCTCTTGTTTACAAAGTTTTTAAAAGCCCAAAGATGTTTTATGAGGAGTCACATTACAATAACTTTTTTTTGTTGTTGTTGATATTTACAGGATTAGTGAATCAATATCTAAAACCACGGATCAATATCTAAAAGCTATGGATGCATTTACATTTAGGCATTTGGCAGACGCTCTTATCCAGAGCGACTTACATTTTTATCTCATTATACATCTGAGCAGT
>JAOVVB010186526.1:0-11137 GCA_028570985.1 Heterobranchus longifilis | reverse complement strand
TAGTAATTTTCCACAAAAAAATTATCTTTTTCATGTGAAAGAGGGTTATATTAAAAGTTGTTTGTATGACTGAATTTCATTCAAAGATAGTGTAATGAAATGTTGAATGACTAAAACAACAATTAATGAAGATTTCTTTGTTTCCCTGGCAAAAAGGGAGGGAATAAATAACAACAAAAACAAAATAAACAACACTATAAAAACTGGGATCGGCCCAGAATTTCACAATCTGTGATGAGAATACTTCTCACTGATAACTTCTGACCTCTGGTGAAATGTGGGTCTTTCTCAGAGGATTTTCCAGTTAAACTGAGGAAATCTATTGTGAAACAAGTCACTAAGAACAAAAAGGTCATGTGTGTTTTTGTTTTTGTTGACGACAGTCAGAGGCAGTGAATCAACTCAGTGGTTTCTGCTGTTTAGTACATTGCCGTTGATGAGAGACACCATACCACTGTCAAACTGGAATCTGAGAAGTGCCGCAATTTGGGGAAATTACAGAATGAGGATTTTTCAGTTCATGTTGCATTTAAATCAACTTCAGGAATCGTTCCATTATTTACATTATTTTTGGACATTTTAGTTGATTTTTTGGATGAGCATTAACAGAGACAAGCTGCACTTTGATAAAAAAAAAAGAAACAAACACGTGAGTCAAATCAGATAAAATGTCTGAAGATCATATTATGACTATAAGGCTGATATTTGAAAATGGACCAAAAAACACCCTTTTTTATGATTTGTGATCGGGATATATGATATATATTGATACAGAAGAATTATCGGCCGATATTTATATTATTATATATCATTCCGATAATGAAATTATAGCCGATAACACGAAGCCAAATGTCTTTCATTGACTTAACAAGCACATCATCTACACACTCTGATACAGTATGTGGCGGTATGCACCTTTAAAGTTTGTTTGTGATCCGCCAATAAACATGTATTGATTAACACTGACGTGTCTGATTTGACAGATTAAGTCAGAACATTTAATTTGAAGTTTTTTTATGTCCTTTTACTAAAAAAGAAAAAAAAAAAACATTTGAAGAGTCAGAACGAGGGATGTTAATGATCGATCGTTAATAATTTAACAGATTAAAAATATGTTATGTGATTAACCGATAACGCAGAAGACGAGGGACGCGTGGCGTAGATTTGTCACGAGGTGGATAATATAATAAAGTTATTATTTTGTTATTTAATTTGTCATTCAAATAACTTGCTGTTTTACTTTTTTTTTACTTGCTTTTACCTCTTAATGCAGCCGATTGTCACGTCAGTGGTTAAAACAGTTTTCTAATAAAACATATTTTATTAATGATTTATCGATTGTCAAGGCGGCCGACTATCGATTAAAGAAATGGCTTAAAATCTGCATCCCGAGTCAGAACTGTGCTGTGGAATATTAAATCACCAGATCTTAGCATGTGCATAAACTACAGGTTATGAACTTCTTTTTAAACTACAAAAATGTGAAGTTATCGTTTATCTTATCGATATCGGCCACGAGAAGATGAGTAATTCTTGGTTATCGGTATCTGCTGAAAAACATTGCATCCGTGCGTGTGTGACTCTCCAATGCATCTGCGTTTCCCGACAATCCCGTGCATCACGTTAAGTGTTTATGACTGAAGTGCGACTGCACCTCCCATAAACATTGAGATATTAGAAAACAACAGATACATGACTGTTACTGAGTCAGAGCAGGTTCTGACTCATCGACGCTTCATCCAGTTGCAGTCTGACATTATTCTCCAGTGTCCTCTGCAAATGCCTTTGTTTTGTTTGTTTTTGAGGCATTGTGGGATTTCACCTTGTAGCTTTCTTGATTAACAGCCATTTTATTTTGGCTCTGACAGGAGGAAATGCAGAGATCCTACAGAAAATAAAATCTCCGTTTCTTTTTGCAGAAGCCTCCGTGAGGCCCCGCAAGTGCTGCTGCTGCTCAGTGATAAATATACAGTGTGTGTTTATACGTACGCTGCAAATATGTACACAGTGTACATTAAAGTGTAGCTACGTCTTAAGGGAGAACCATTACAAACGTCTTCTCAGTGTAAATGTCACGAGAGGATGAATTATTTGAACCTAAACAGCCACCATACTTGTGTTCCGTTGAGTCATTTATTTGTCGTTGTTTACAGCGTAAAAACCTGCCTTTACGTAAGTGTGTTGTTTTCTTTCCTCACTTTTTGTTTTTGTGCAGAAGTCTCTGATTGTTTGACAGAACTAGTCACCTAAAAGTTTTCAGCATCTTGAAAATACTGACTAATTTTTACTTAAAATAACAGCTGGTCGATCACTGTAGTTTTTATCAAACAAAAAGTGTTACATATGCATTTGTTGGGGACTATTTTCAGCGGCGGATTAATACACATTTAGTGCTCCAGTGAGTATGTGGGGCAGTAGGACGGTGTGTGTGTGTGTGTGTGTGTGTGTGTGTGTATCAGGCTTTGATACACACACAATACTTTAAATAGATCTATTCTCAAACATTTTAACTAATAGATATCATGTGATTACTTACGTTAAGATATTTATTTCATATTAAAAGGTTTCTTTCATGTTTTGTTTATATATGCACAAATGAGGCATTATCTAAAGGTAACGTTTGGTGAATTTAGGAGAAATCTACAGACAGATAGTCTGCAGCTGCTGCAGTATACAGGGAATATTTAGAAGTTTCTCTCTTGGTTGAATCACAATGTTTTGGTCTTCATAACAGATATTTCAATTTTACAATTTTGCGGTTGAGAATGTTTCCAAATGAATCATAAATCTCTTCCCCAGTTTGTGTTTTTACTTTGCCAAAAAGAGATTTTTGTCCAGATTCCTGTGAAACAGCCTCTGCATCACACAACATACAGTTTTCTCCGCTCCCAGTGCTTTTAAAAAGCATATTCCTCTGTTTTTTCAGCAAACCCATTAAGCCGTCATGTGCATGATAAACTGTTAATTTATGCTGAAGAAAAGCCAAAACACACTCCCCTTTTTTAAAATGTAAACTGTGCAGCAGCGTTGGCAGAATTTCAGGCTCACCTTAGAGTTTAACTTTGTGTCCTGCAATAAGCCTGGTGTTTATAAAAACTGCTGCTTGCAGATATACACGTTTATGTAACCTAAACAATATGGAGGTCAATGCATCCATTTTTTCCTCAAACTAAAACAGATTGAACTCTGTATGACTCCACCGAAAAGCTAAAAAAAAACCGGCAGATTTACCTTTTGAATAACTTTTGCGTGATTTATTTGTATCAGCACTTCACAGATCTACATGCAAATGCAAAGATTAGTGCGTTAATGATGAGATTTACCTGTTTTTCAAAGTAAACGACAACATGTGTTGGAGCGTTTTCTGACGCCTTTATAGGACGACATTGTTTGACGTTTTTTCTGTACAAATCGTGACTTTTTTTCACCAAAACATTATGACTTTTTTTTCTCATAAAATGATGACTTTTTTCTCAAAACATTACCACTTTTTTCTTGAAACATTACAACTTTTTTCGAAGTTAAGATGGAAGAAAGTTCATCCGCAAATGGATCCAATTAAACGACTCAGAATACTGCAGAATATTGATAATTTCCTTTGCTGGCAGAAGTAAAATCCTCGGGCTGGACTCAGAGCCAGACTGTTTGTTTTGGACAGTCCTGCTATAACCAGGATATGAGAAAAGTCCCCTCCTAAGCCCCCGCAGTCTCAAAACTTCAAAGTGCAGACAATGAAAGTGCAGCATCCCTGGCTTTAAGAGAGGACCAGTGAGTGCTTCTGAAAAACAGAAGTTCTTAAAGTCACCTGACTTTGATTTGAGAGATGAAATACACGTAGCAGAGATTATCTGTACAGCGACATCCACATTACTACCTTTTTGTTTTATGTCTTTTGCTACGTTTACGCCTCCCGCACACGCTGCGAAAACAGAGGCGTTTGGAAATGCTGCTCTGCCCGTTTTAGTTTGGAAACTTTGCGCTACAAGTCTACAAACCTTTTGTGATTTCATCCTTCTTGTGTTATTCTGCTCAACACATTCTCATAAACCGTTTGTATAATATCATGTGAAAAGTACTGCACAGCAGTTCGTGTAAATATATACAAACATGACTTCTGTTTTAAATACACGGCCCCCGTCGTGTGATAAACACGTCATTAACGCCGCGATTAACGTTGTGAAACGGGAATAATTCGGTAGGTTTCGGCTACAAAAACACTTTGACGTTCACGTGAAACACACGGACTCGAACTCCGGTCTCCTGGGTGAAAATCCTGCAGAGTGCATTACTTTTTGTAGTAATACTACGAACAGGGGATGAGACCAGCCTGATGTACTCCTCTCCCGTTGCCATGGCTACGTCCGGTACCGAGCTAATATGTGGCTGTTTTTGTTGTATTTTGCAGCGACTCCCAGTCTCTGTTTCCCACCTCTTACGTTCAGTAACAGTTCAAAAGTATAAAATTACAGACATCCTGTCATCCTGTAAAACTAATCCGGATAGGTTTCATGTGTAATTGGTAGACCGTCACTCTGATGATACAAGTCATGTTTTGGCGTGTGATTTATTCCCCAGTAGCAGATTATATTTCCCTGTGCAGTTCTGACTTGTTTCACAGTGAAATTAAGACATTTAGATGCTGTGTAAACAAAAATTGGAACGTTTTTTTCCCTCTCCTAGACATTCAACTTCTCACTCTTGTCCTAAAGAAATAGTTTGACATTTGTATGCCTCTGTGGGTTGTCTGTATTTGGAATTTCTTCAAATTTGGCACAAACGTCCACTAGAGTGATTAGGATTTGGTGGTTGAATGTCACATAACACATTTTTTAACATGCTAATTATGACAACATTTCACAGAAATGTCTAATAGGATAAAATGATGAAGTGATGACATTTTCTACCCCAAAGGTCAAAGGTCAACTTCACTGTGACGTCATAATGTTCTGCAAAAACACTTTTCTGTCCATTACTCAACTCAGGAACAGAAGGGGAGACATTTGTCGGATACTGAATTGGTGACTCTAATCTCGGGTGCCCACCGTGAAACTGTGGTGATTGTTTAGATCTTCTGTTGAAGATGTGTGTGAAGCATCCTCGTTTTAAAATTTGTAGCTTCTTTGCAGCAACATCCATATTTGGCATTGTCTACTGTCATGGCTACAACGTTGTGTTCTAGGTCTGTAGTCCATCACAGGTTCATTGGTTTTGCTGATACTGAGCTTCAGGTGATTGTCGTTGCACTGTGAGACAAGGCTTCCTATCAGTCCTCTGTGCTCCTCTGTAAAAATATAATATATAATATTAATGATAATATAATAGTCTCTGAGTGAAGACGGCATGTTTCTCTCTGGGAATTATCCACTGGAATCATACATGTCAATATCGTGATAACTTCCATTACACTTTTTTTGCCTCAAAAGATACACTTACTATATTTTTATTAAATTCCTTCAAAGTCTTCACTACATATATTATATGAGTCTGGACCATAGAAATTCAATTACATTTTTATGGTCTGGACAGACATGGATGTAAACTGCACCGTGACTGCTCGGCGGAGGCATACAACCATGAGCCGTTAATTCTGCTTTTTATGTTGACTTGTTTCTTGTCTCCTCTCAGAAAGAAGAAGACTAACTACTTCATCGTGTCGCTGGCGTTTGCTGACTTGCTGGTTGCGTTGTTGGTGATGCCCTTCGCTGCGATCGAGCTGACCACCGGCCAGTGGCGATACGGAGAGATCTTCTGCCTGGTCCGAACGTCTCTGGACGTCCTGTTGACTACAGCGTCCATTCTGCACCTCTGCTGCATTGCACTGGACAGGTGTGTGTGTGTGTGTGTGTGTGTGTGTGTGTGTGAGTGTGAGAGAGAGAGATGATAGCAGTGGTGGAGGAAGTATTCAGATCCTTTATTTGAGTAAAAGTGTGAATACCACAAAGTAAATATACTCAGCTACAAGTAAAAGTCCTGCATTGAAAATGTTATGTAAGTAAAACTGTGTAAGTATCGTTAGGAAAATGTACTTAAAGTATTCAAAGCAGAAAAATGTCCCCTGTGACTGTTATATTATATCATTAGATTATTATGACTTATACATTAATGTAAAAGCAGGATTTTACTGATGTCATTGGTGGAGGTGGAGCTCATTTTGATCTATTAACTAATGATTATTTTCCTTATGGATTCATCTGGTGGTTATTTTCTGTTTTGTCCATAAAATAAAAACAAACTAAAAATTAATCCTCACATTTTTAAAGTTGCACTATGGAATGTTTTTATATGAAAAATGACTAAAACAATCAAAATATTTGTCAGTAACTTTTCTGTCGACTAATCGACTAATCCATTAATCAACTAATCGTTTCAGCTGTATTTGTAAATACTGTTAATTTATAACAAAACATCATATTTTATAAACTGCTCATATGTTTTGTATGCACAATTCTTAGTAAAGTAACTAAAAGTGTCACAAAGTGTAACACATGTAGTGGAGTAAAAAGTACAATATTTCTCTCTGAAGTGTAATGGAGTAGAAGTATAGTATAGTAAGTAACATGAAAAGAAAATACTCAAGTAAAGTACAAGTAAAGTACTTAATTACATTCCACCACTGGATGATAGGAGATATTGACAAATGACATTTCTTTCTAGCATACAGTATATAATATGTGTATTACTCCAGGTATTACGCTATCTGCTGCCAGCCGCTGGTCTACAGACACAAGATGACCCCAGTCAGAGTGGCAGTGATGCTCAGCGGCTGTTGGTTCATCCCCATATTCATCTCCTTTCTACCCATCATGCAAAGCTGGAACGTCATCGGCATCGAGGACATTGTGAGTCATCAGTGGCTAAGATCAGAAATCAAGGACTGATGACACAGTGATGAATTGAACAATTGCTGGATACATTATTATTTAAAAAATCACATTACAACCCTGCATCAATACCGTATATTTGAGCAAAGCATCGCACGTAAGAGTTCATATACCTCCCTCAAACGCCTAGAGAGAGAGATGTTCTTTCTGTGAGGGTAAGTGCAGCATAAAGCTTTCCAACCTAATATTCTCTGTTTCTAATAACGTTTCCAATCCCTTCAACAATGACACGGTAATGCAGTGATCACAAAACAATTCCATTCCCTGTGGAGGCTCTCTTGCTGCGAGCAAAGACAAGCACTTCAACAAGCATTTCCTGCTGGTTTGGATATGTTTTGGCGTGAGGTCATTTCAGACCTGCCTTGAAATGAGCTGCAGGACTCCCAGAGGCAGACGATGGATAGATGAATTTATTCTGCCAGAGTTAATGAAATGCACGGCTCTTTTCTCTGCCGGTCTTTCAGTCAGGCAGCAGCCAAACAACAATCTTTTGTTTTTAAAAGCTGTCTGAATGTCACAGACAAAATTGCACAGGACTTGATATGACTTATGTCTGCCCCATTTAGGCTAGGTTTTAGTGGTTTGTTTTATATGTTGCGCGTATGTTTGTTTCTTCTTCGGTCGCTCGTCTTTCTCTCAAAAATTCCGGAAATTTCCATTGCACTCTTGTTCTGCCCAAACAAGGAATTGTTTGAAATTGAGAACAAGAACTGATTTCATAATTGTGACACAAGTTAAACGATACGGTACAGTATGTCTGCTTGGTGTGAACTGTGTCTGCTACGTTTTCAACAAATAAAGAATGAGGATCTGCTCTCCTGGTGGCAGGGTGATATGAAACATGAGTCTCGGCTCTCTCTTAGCCTTGAAAACACAAGTGGTCAATCGGTGTATTATGTGAAAGATACCTTTTAAATGTTTCGAGGTTAGGATTTTACTGCCACATTACACAAAAAAAGCAATGGTAGTTCATGAGTAGATGTAAAGATGGATGACCCATCTCCACTTCCACCCACTGTACAGAAATGAAGCCAAAATATTCCGGATACGAGCGCTGCCATCTTGCGCTGGTGACATAATTTGGAGCCAGAGTCTGTGCAGTAGTGATCAGGCGGCGGAGCCGCGGTATCAAAGTCACGCCCATACACCCGCCCGATGAATCAGGAGTCAATCACAGCTGTCAATCGGGACGTTACATCCGTTTTTTCTAGTATCAAATACCTAATTAAAACCAAACTTATCAGAAACATTAACCCTTGAACAAACATCACCGTGATAAGAACTACCTAAAACGACAGAAGCCATCTTTGGGAAAAATGTATTTGACGTGTACTTTGATTTTTGATTGATCCGCTAACATGGAGGGGGCGGGGTTTATGACCTATACTGCAGCCAGCCACCAGGGGGCGATCAGGGTGTTTTGGCTTCACTTATGGGGAGCTCTCAGGCTGTCCACCTTTATATACAGTCTATGATCAGTGCCAAGAGGATGAGACAAAATTCACTTTTCAGCTTGAGACTCTTCTCTACCTTTAATATACTTTGACCTGCTCATATTTGCAATTGAGGACAAAGATATGGGCAGCTGGCCGGACAGGCTAAAGAAATTACAAAGCAGCCTAGCTTAGCAGCTAGCCTCCCCAAAGTAAAAAGAAACACTCCTACAATTACCTCTAACACCTTACCAATAATTAACATGTATCTTGTTTGTTTCATAACATACATACACAAACAGAAATTTTTTTAACTTTTAGAGCTGGGCTAGCTGTTTGCCCTTGCTTCCAGTCTTTATGCTAAGCTAGGCTAATCACCTCCTGGCTCCAGCTCCACACTTAACGCACAGGCATGACTGACTCTGGGACAGAAAACGTATTTCCCAAAATGTTGAACAATATATATTCTTAACTTCAGGTCATGATGAAATTCAGTTGCATTCAAGTTGCACTGAAACTGTCCAAATGTCTAATTCTGATCGTGGTGTATTTTGGATGATTTTTGACAGTGCCTGTGTCTCCTCTCCTTTCCAGATTGAGGAGAGGCGAGCCTTGACAGGAGGCTCCAACGACACAAGCTGTGTGTTTCTCGTCAACCGGCCGTACGCCCTGATCTGCTCTGCGGTGGCCTTCTACGTCCCGTTGGCCCTCATGGTCCTGGCCTACCAGCGGATCTACGTCACCGCCATGACCCACGTGCGGCAGATCGAGACACTGCAGCGGGCCGGCTCCGCTCCCGTCAGCGGGACGACTCCGGCGATCTCCATGAGGTCCTCCACTTCCTCCGATCCACTGGAGCACTACCGCCTCAGGACAACAATGGGCACCTCCTCCTCAGAGCAGGCTCCCATGGCGAATAGCCGCATGCGCGTCGAGACTAAGGCGGCAAAGACGCTGGCGGTCATAATGGGTTGTTTCTGCCTGTGCTGGGCGCCGTTCTTCATCACCAACGTAGTGGATCCCTTCATCCATTACTCAGTGCCCTGGCAGCTGTGGACAGCCTGGCTGTGGCTCGGGTACATTAATTCAGGGTTGAACCCTTTCCTGTACGCCTTTCTGAACCGGGCGTTTCGGAGGGCGTTTCTGGTGATCCTTTGCTGCGGGGATGAGCGGTACGCACGGCAGGGGAGCTGCTCCTATGGACACACCCACAGAGTGTGCTCGGCTGCGTCGGTCAACGGGACATCTATGGCACTGAGGTAAACACACGGCAAAGGCACGTTTGCACCAGTTTTTGTGAATATTTGTGTTGTCCTGCTGTCCTGCAACATTACCACATTAAAATGTCTAAAAACGACGAGACCTATGTTATATATTTTGTTGAGTTGTGTATTTACCGAGAGAAATCTCAAATTTTAATGAAATCTCTCATTTTAATCAAGGACACGGTCTGCGTCGTTTGGTCGCCGTTGCCTTTCAGTGGCGTCACGTCCCCTTTTTATCCAGTTTAAAGCCACATTTTTGCAATGCGCTTTTTAGATGTTGGTCGTTTTTTAACTGTATATTTTAACCGGATGAAGGATTTTAGTCATCAGATGTCTGGATCTTAAGTTATCAGAGAAATAAGCTGAGAAAATGTTAGCGGCAGCTCAGCTCGCAGCCCCTTCCGACGACAAGCCGAACAGCGCCGGAGAAACACTGATTTGTAACATGAAACTGCTTTATTCAGTATTTTTACTGATTTTGAGGAGACCTATGCAGATAATGTATGATGAACACAAGGAATCCTAACTGACTGCAATGACGCCATTGCTCCGTCTTTAGTTATTGTTTTGATTGAGCACATATTGTGCGTCAAAGAAGAAATCAAGGCCTCGGGCAGGAAACCAGGGTCATTTGTCTCTTCTTGCAAAGACAGACGGATGTGCATCAACTGTGGACTGAGTGCCAGTGAGAGGAAATAAAGTCTGTATTTAGTTGATGCTCTTCACTGTAAAATTGAAAAGAGAATGATAGATTAGACCGTTATTTGTTCCTTTGTCTATTTAATACCACAACCAGATAATAACCATTTGTTTAGCCGCAGCAATTTCAAAAGTTAGGCCAGTCGGCTCAAAGCTGCTGCTGCAGCATTGTAGAGGTCTTCACGGGTCTAAAAATGTGTTCCTGTACCCAGAAATGTACTACACGGAACCGAAAAGGACTTGTGTTATTATTTGAAAGCTAGGACTCGGACCCATGCAGACCCGAGAGATGTCAGACCCGGACCCAGGAGAATAGAGCCGATCAGCACAGTTTCTGTTATTCCTGATTGAAACAGCTAATCCACTCGTTAATCACGAGCTGTCACGGCGACGGATGACAAACGCGACTCGGATATAATTAGCTTTGCAGATTTCAAGCGTAATAAAGATAACTGTTTGCTCTTTTGAACTTTAATAATGATTGCCTGTTGCCACGGCTGCTAGCGTTAGCACATCTCATCTGCTCTCTGAGCCGTCGCCTCCTGAGCAGGGACGCTGGCTCGTCAATTGCTGCCACCTTGTGGCCACAGATGTGTCACAGCTACATTATGATCAGCGCTGTCTGATGACGGCCGGGTCTTTTCTGATCCACTCAGGTATTACACATAATGTTAAACAGCCCAGGACCTGCGGAAATACAACTGGACCCGAGTGACCGTATAAAGCGTGGGACCGAACCCGTACACGTCCCGGGTCGGGTCTCGGGTCGGGTCTTGGGTCCTAGGCAAGGCAAGGCAAGTTTATTTATATAGCACATTTCATACACAGATGCAATTCAAAGTGCTTTACATAAAATAGA
>JAOVVB010186516.1:0-11137 GCA_028570985.1 Heterobranchus longifilis | reverse complement strand
ATTTGTTATCATTACCAATAAACACAGCACTGACACATTTCAGAATAAAGGCTCAATAACAGTTCAATGGTGAGCAAAATGATATTGACTGTTTTTGTTATATTTTAATTGCAGTTTTTGTCAGTGCTCATGATGGCCTTGGGGGCCACAGAGAACCTTTCAGCGGGTCACATCCGGCCCTCGGGCTGTAATTTGCCCAGGTCTACCGCATGTGAGACGTTCAGGGAACATCTGTAAATTGTAGCTACGAAAAATAACCTGGGTTACACTAACATGGCTCTGTGTATGGCAGTGACAGCACTGTGTGTGTCTGTTGGTCCATCGGTCCGCCGCTTTGGTCCAGAACGATGGATATCGGAGAGAATGTCAAAACATTTTCCTTTCTGTGCAAATTAAACAAACATATTTGTGGATAAGTCATAGAAGAAAATGTTCTAGGCTAATTGTCCCTGTAATGTAATGTTATATCAATAACTGTCAACTTTAATAAGAACTGTAGGCTATTGAATGTTAATCTCTCATGTTGCCATTGCTGTTTATTTTTACGTATTGTTTCATCTAGTCTTCTGTTAAGCACTTTAAGATGCATCTTTGCATGAAATGTGCTATACAAATAAAGTTATTATTATTATTATATGACGTTATTCCATTGACAACACAGTGGAAAGCAGTAACTTGGCGGACGAGCGGTTGAACCATTTGTAGATCATAACGTTCGGCATTAGTGGCATATAAAAGCACTAAAAAACATCAATATACAGAAAGTATTAACATTGGGCATTAACAGGCATTATTCTGACAGCAGACTAAAATACACACCTCCTATTATAGTAAAACTGCTCCATTAAATGAGCTACAACCTGCCTACACAACTGTCTTTACAGGGGCACGTTTTAGGAGGGAAAATGTGCTCACTACAGGAGCAGTAAATTGCTACAAAGGACGTGATTAGATGAAAGAATCGATAACTCCCCATGTATTCATATATGTACTTTATTTCTATGTGTGTGTGTGTGTATGTGTGTTGATGCATGCGTTTGTGGAGCTTACTGTGTTTAAACCTGCTGTCGCTGCTTATAAATTATGAAAGGTTTCACCCATAAATCCTGACGACCATCTGTCCAGCTGCAAAATAAATTCCCATGAACCTAATTGACTGTTTCATTTGTACATCATGTCAGAAGAGAGGGCGACCTGCCAGAACCTGTATTGCACTGATAGTTAAATCAATTCTCTTGCTACAGCATCACTGTTTCTCTGAATGCTACTTACATTGAAAATGCTGTCAACGTCGTCTGTGTCGCCCGAGATGCTTATTTGATTGTGTGTGTGTCAATCTGCCCCTCTAGCTGTGTCCCTGGCCCTCGCCCTGAATGGAGTCTTCACAAATACTATCAAGTTGATTGTTGGCAGGTACGCTTAACAAACCAAAGCATTTAGGCTAGCATGTAGGCTCTGAAGATCACATTTTTCAGCTTTATTAGATTCATGGCCAATGAATTGTTTGACAAGTAGATGAAATTATCTCCGTCAACGACACAGAAACCATCTTTTGGGTTGTTTTTTTTTGATTTCCAGACCCAGGCCCGATTATTTCCAGCGTTGTTTCCCAGATGGACAAGTTAATGTGAAGATGCTGTGCACCGGGGAGCCAGATCTAGTCTCCGAGGGACGCAAGAGCTTCCCCAGCAGCCATTCCTCCTGTGAGTACGCCCATTTTCAGTCCAAGCAGAGCAGCATTTGCAATACGAAGCCAAAAGATATCAGAACTCACACATGGACTCATTAAAACTGCATGCAACTGTTGCTATTCACTCCTGATTTTAATCACGATGCTCGGAGCAACATTTCACCAAGTATAAAATGTCCATGTGTGCTGTGCTCACTGGCTCACGGGGTCTTTGCTTCACATTTCAAGGTGACGATCTCATCGTCGCCGCCTCTCTTCAAAGTAAATTACAACAAGTAGCGATGAATTATCATTCAATTTACGCATCCCGAGGCAGCTTGTCGAGATGCTCATGGGTTTGGTTGATTGAGTCAAGCGTATTCAATGTTGTGCACTTGGTGTGCGGATGAGTGTTGAATGCACACCTTCTGTTTCGGATTCATTTGGACTTCATGCTGCGTTCAGCTGTGCAGGCCAATGTGGGACACATTTTGACCATATTGCTTTCCAAGCTGTTTTCACTTCAGCAGCGTGTTAAATAATTCACATGTTTTTCTGTTGTCCAGTAGATGAATGTTAAGTGGTGTGCATGGAGTGCTTGCTGCTGTGGGCCACACAGATGTTGAATAGCTGCTCAGCATTATATGGTGCACCAGGCATATAAACACCGCATTTAAGAAGATACATCTTTGATAAAACACACTTGTGACTGCACAGTGTTGAAAGTTTCTCTTCTGTTTTGCTCTAGCGACTCAGAAAAGTCCACCAACAGTAAAATGCTTACACGCTTGCACTGGAACTACACTGAGCCTCCTGTTATATTATTCAAAATAAAAAATAAATCATAATATCCTCCAGTGAGCTGTGCCTGGACTGTTGCATGCTCAATATTGATATTGTTTGCTTTTGTTCTTTATTACATTTCCACCAAGGCTGGTTCTAGCTTTTTGGGGGGCCCTATGCAAAATGTTGTTTGGGGGCCCCTATTTTGTGAAACTATGGTGGGGGGGATTCCAAATCGCCTAAGGTGCATCGATGCATCAATCTGGTGCAATTTAAGAGGAAAAGACGCTAGATCTGTGATATTTGTTTTCTCAAATTCAAATCAAACATCTCAAGTTGACCCCAGCAATTTAAACCTACAGAAAATGATAATACATGGGAAACACCGGGGCTCCGTTACATCAAGAAACTCCTGGAAACTTACAGATTTACCTGCATCTCCCAAATGCGCATAAATGAGACGGATGCTGCATATTCCTTCAAATGTGTCCTTTAAATGTTAGGAATAAATTTGTGTTGTAAAGGAATCAAAATGTGTGTTGAGTGAGAGACCAGTCATTTTAATTTCTAAAAGAAAAAAAGAAAGAAAAGGCCTAAAATGGCAGCTTGGGGGCATACCAATATAGTACAGTCTGCATATAGCAAGAAATGTCCCTGATTTCCACTCTGGATGTTCATTCACATTCAACAAAGTAATTATGCAGAAGTTCTACTGCAGGAATGTGTAAATAAGCAAATGGTTACATCCAACTGAAGCATTTAATTGCCACAAGTTGCCACATTTTCTTTTCTATTTCATATTCTAATTAAACTGAAAATGTTGCATGTTAGTTCAGGAAGCAGTATACTCTTGAGAGGTGGAGGACGCGTGTGTGTGTGCACACTTGTGAAATGGTTTGTGAATGTGCTTAATTGACATCCTGCTGTGAGTGTGACTGCCTCGAATTACTATAACAGGCTTCAACTCAAACATGGGATTAATAGGTCTTTGTGTGTTACAATAATGCGGCGAGATACGATTTCACTGCTGCTGTAATTTCATGGCCCAGTCTGATTTCAAATTGATATTTGAGCATAATGTTAAAGTTGCATAGGCCTACTCGCAGCCTTTCAGACACCTGGTTTAAGAAAGAAATGCTTCAAAGTGCTGGTGGCGTCCCATTAGAGATAGCAGAGAGGGACATTTCTCTGTAATTCACTGCAGCACTGTGTATGGATTACATCCATCTGCGCGGCAGCTCTAATAGCCTTATGTTGTTGCGCTGTGAGTGGGAAAGTGATTGAGGGAGCCGCGCGACGGGGACACAGGGAGCACCCGTATGCCAGCACGTCTAGAGAGCAAAAGAAATCCAATTTCCTGTCTGTGTCCCCTTTCACCAGGACAACGCTTGGTGGACCGCGCATACGTTACAGAGCTTTTACCCAGACGAATGTGGCAATGGACAGGGAATAGGGACGAGAGTGAATGTAGTCTTATTCGAAGTGGCATCTGGATGCAGTGCAGCGCTGGCTGGTATGAAGCCTGAGACACGGACTGTAGGTAAAAGAAACTGTTTTGCATTGAGAGACCTCTCAAAAGGATTCTGGATAATCTGCATGGTAAAAATAAAACCCAAACTATAATCCATCAGAATCACCCAGGGCACAAATATAAATATGCATGATGGCAGCTATTTTTTTTTTTTTTTACAGCACACAAACTATTATTGCATTTCAAAGTTTTTAAAGCCACTCTCTGTGATTTATTTTCTTCACCTCATAACAAAGTAATATAAATTGGAGAAGACAGCTCCCAGAAAGAGAAAAACAAACAAATAAATACTACCTCCCCTGAACCCACTGCACCAATATACAGGGCTGTAAAGCAAGCAGGCCCTGAAGCATTAGCTGTAGATTGTCTCCTTCTTATTCATATTCATCTCACTATCTCCCCCTGTGCATATTAAGCCATTAGATATGATCGCTTAATACATACTTTAAAAAAAATAATGAATCCTGTGCGACAGGCCTAATCACATCCTTCAATCTCCACGTTGCGTCTTTCACTTGCCCACAACTATCCATCGTAAATTATGGACTGTCCATCAAATTCCTTCAGTATCTAGAGAGAGATCCACTTCTGCAAATTGTGCTCTCGTATGTTTACTGTAACTCGCTCAGGAACACTTGTGTCGTGCTGCAGCAATTATACAGCGCTAATAATGAGTTCCTGTTGAGGTTTTGTATGTTAATGACTGAAATAGATTCAGAGCCCAAGTGATTGGTTAATATGCATTCGCTGCTAATGGGAGGCAGAGGGGTGTCCCCCCCACGGTTCCTGCAGGGGTCAAAGGTCAAAACAGAAATGAGAGAGAAGGGAGAGATGGCTGGGAGATGAAAAAACAGAACCGCTACTGTCAGTGTTGGCCTGGTCTGTGTCTGTGTGTGGACCGGCAGTTCAGTGACAGATATTTCAACAGAAATACAGGACAGAAAGGTAAAGAGACTGATACTACCAGAATTAGTAGACATAGAGGCTTTGACCAGAGCATGACTCCACTCTTTGAATCCACAGCCAATCCTTGTACTTTAAAGTATGGCTGTGAATTTGAAAGTACATGAGTGCTTTTTCAATTGAAGGAGCACTTACTGTATCTACTTTCAAATTTGTTCTGTGTGTTCACTTGTCAAAACCAATAACAGCTTCAATACCTTGTAATTTATTGTGGCTTCCTCTTTTCACATACAGTCTGCAGTACTTGTCTTACCACCCATTCCTTCATGCATCACATGTCAAACTTTTTTTTTAGGTCTGCCTGCTTGTCACACACATGGGAGAAGTTAGCCTTCAGGGCTTTTATGTCAGAAATCATCTTACGTTTAGGCAACAAAATTACTTGGTTAAGTTTAGGAAGAGATCACGGTTCAGGTTAAAATAGACCCTTTCTGGCAGAAATGTGCGGTTGTCACTGACCCCTCCCACCCACACCATACTCACACATATAATTAGATCATACACTGTTCAAACATATATGTTAACAGTGGAAAAAGGACAAAATAAGGTGTACTTAGAATGACAATACATGCATGTGTGGTGTTGTGGTGTTGACGGAAACTATTGTCCCACAAAGTAACTAAACGCACAATAATTCTGAAGCTACCAACAATATGAAAAAAGGGAAAACGTTTGTATGATTTTAAAATGGCTCAGAAAAACACAATGTGAGTGGGGTGTATAACAAACCGTGAAAATCTCTTAAGCTTGTGTTAAACACTTTTCAGGCATCTAACAAAAACCTACTGACTTGGAGATGAGGGAAACGGTGCTAAAATGCAAACTCATTTCTGGGTTTTAGGACTCATTCCTGGGGCACTCTATTCACAGGATCACCAAAGTTATTGTAATTTAGCCTGGGGGATTTCACTCAGAACCCAAATTGAATTCCGGTGCAGGAAATGTGAGTTGTGTCTAAGTAAAACTTCTAAGACTCCTGACAAGTAAGTTATGGCCATTTATCATGCTGCTCTACCACCACCGTTAACAACCGCATACATCTCCCAGAAGAAATGTTAAAATGTTTATTGAAACTCCGTATGCTCCCAACAATCATTGTTTTCCCATAAAGACTCCAAGGAAGTAGTGTATCTCGCTCCCTCAAAGCTAGTTATGCTGTGACATTTATGAGACTCATGATAGATGGAATTCATACACATTGTTACACGTGCCTCCAATGTCACATAGAGGATTATTATTATTTTCATACTGGTTTGATATGCCTTCATAATATACAAACACATGGAATTACTGTGTTGACATTTATCACATATTGTTCTGAAACTAGTATGTCTCAATTCTGCCACGTTTACAGAAATTACTCCCCATGTGCTTCTAAAAAGTGCATTCAGACTTGACTAGATTGAAACACTATTGAAACATTTTGCCTCTCACCCCCCTCCCTTTTCGGAGAAATGCAGAAGCGAGCTTGGTTCTTCTTCACTTCGTATCCTCTGAACAAACCTTGTGCTTGTTTGAAGATGAAAAAAGCAGTCGCACTGCACTCATCACTCTCATTAGGCGTCTTTGTATTGTCTCGGGGGAATTACTCGTCAAGGCTCTTTAAATTCACGAAGCGGATTCATTACCAAGATGTTTTTCTCTTTCTTGGCCTCCTCTCTGTCCTCTGGCCTTTAAGAGCCTCCTGCTGCCTCTTGGGAAGCCTCCTTCACCGGTTCTTTGGGTACACCTATTTATTGCGTCAACTTACCGCTACAGATGTACTGGCTTAGTTCATTATGCTAATTTTACATTTAGAAATGTGTTTTTGTGCATGTGTAGATAGATGCGTGTGAGAGACAGACACTTGTATACCACTCATGTATTATGCATATCCCTGAAGCATTTATATTAGTGTAATCTTTAAGATGTTAATTCAAATGTGTCTGCAAATATATTGTTTGTATCCAGTATGGAAATAAAGCATGCACGTTTACTGCTGCAGTGAAACAATTTTCCTTTTTAAACCTTTAATAATTAAAATCCAATTAAAATCTCTTCATAACTGTGTTATATTGCCACAAAAGCCCCACAAAAAAGACACAAATGTTTAAACGTATCATTAGCACGTTTTTAGAGCCTGAAACCAACAATGTCTAATAACCAAAACACAGAGTCTGGTGACCTGGCCAGGGTGTTTCCCTGCCTTCTTCTCAAAATATTCTTGGATAAGCTCCAGCCCTCATCACTGAATGAATAATGATAACAAGTAATAGCGGTAAACTGGTTCCTTGCTCCCCAGTAGGATTGGGCGATATGATAAAATTTTCCAACTGGCCACCGTCAGCCCAGCAACCACTATATTCACCCTGCAGCGATGTATTCTTACACTTATCTTCCTTATCAAACAGAAAAATGCAACCACGCACCTCCTACATTCAAGTTTCATCGTAAAACACACGGCATTCAAACTCATTAAAACTCACCCAAACCATCTTTCCACTTCCAACAATCACCAGCTCTAGGTTGGATGAATTAAATCCTTAATTCACCAGGTTAGATGTGAGAATATGCCGACTCTCTCTCTGTCTCCCCGCTGTTGTGCAGATCACCTGCAGTCAGGTGCGCACAGGGGCTCAGCGGAGCATCAGCTCTCGAGGCAGATCATTAAATTAGCAAAATAAAATGACAACTATCGCCCAATAAAGAGCAACGGGTGATGTACTCGGCCACCGTCGGTATCCGATATATTCGTCCAATCGTCTAACCCTAATCCCCATCTTTTTTTGTGTACTGTATTCACAAAGAAATTGCATTTGGGTGATGAATTTGATTACACTAACAATACAGGACAAGAGAAAAAAACAACAGAAGAAACCGCAATAAGCAATGTATTAATTTTCAAATAAGACAGATGACATTGCTCATTAAGATAAAGAATTTTTTTTTTTTTTTAAACCTAATGCAAGACGAGAGACCAGGTGTTTTGGAAATGTGTGATTTTCTGTAAAACTGCTGTGAGTTTAAAGTACTGGGTCATGGATAATTAAGTTCTGTCTATCCAAATCAGTAATGTAATTGTCTTAGCAATGGTTAGAGCTATTAAACTGAATGGTGTGAGCTGCTGTGTGATTGGAAATGTGGAGAGGTCGCCCAGAAGTGAGACGCATGGGCACTGAGGGATGCTGAGACTGAGGATCTCAGATGGCTTGTTCATGACCTCCGAACAGAAGGACTGATGAACTGAGCCACAAAGCATGAAAGTAATGTGTTGTTGTCTGTTGAACCCATGTGGCACACTCTGTGGGTAGTGATGATGACTCTGAGCAGGATTTTATGTACCACAGGGTGTCAATTAACTTTGCGCATATTTCACATTTCCCCTGCTCTCCATATGGATTGATTTAACTGGTGGAATGTATTAACTTGGTTAATCTAGCCCTGGGTGAATTATGTTTCCAAAAGGCTATGAACTACTGGTCCATTTTAAAGCTGAAAGATTAAAAAGGGGCCCATTGGCCAAGTTTAATCTTGCCACCTAAACCGCCATATGGTTCCTAGTAAGTGAGATTATAAGGCCACCCAAGGGGCCCATACAGTCAGCAATACAGGATTCATTTGATTACCGTCAGCTGGGCCTAGGCCATGTTAACTGTATGGGTGTCGTTAAGAGATGCTGGCGTACTGTCTTTAGCCGTGTTAGAGGCTCTACAAAAAACATACAGTACATACATACATTACATACATACATTTGTGGAATCCAACCAAAATCCCACATTAGATTCAGCCCTGCTAAAGTGTTCAATATAGGAGTCGATTACAGTATGCTAATAAGATGTAACAAGCCTACTTTGTATCCAATAAGACAAAAACGATACACTAATAAGCCGCAATAAGCCTCTTTTGTATCAATTTAGACAAAAACAGTCAACTGATAAGACATAACAAGCCGTACTTTGTATCCAATTAGACAAAAAAGATACACTAGCATTTCCAAGGTGCAAAAACCCATCAGCCTATAGCCTACCAGCCATATTGGTCTAAATTGCCTAAATGGAAATGCTGAGTTCGGAATGGAGCCAACCCCTGCTCCCTGACAGCAGGGCAGCCACTGAGACAGCTGGACTTTCTGCCTCCGCCCTTTCTTCCCATCATCCTTTCTCTCTCTCTCAATAGGCTACACACGTGTCCTGCCGTCCTTAGTATTCTTGGCCAGTTTGGGATTTGAGTGACAAATTGGTGCTGATGGGTGCTGTTTGACCCGCTGCAGCAGTAAACTAATGACCCTGTCTCAGCACCACCTTTTACGGCTCCATCACACAACTTTTAATTCATACATTTAGACTGCCGCTGTTTCCCTTGCACTAACCGCCATCATCTATAAAGCAGAGACCTGCTTCAGCAACTCAGTCACATTTTCATTTCTCATTCTGTGACCTCAGACTCTCAGGCCATTAGTGGGCGCGTGCAGTGGAGAGCTGCTGCACAAAATTCATATTTTGCATCAACTATGTAATACTGTATCAGCTCTATACTAATCTGATGTGAGATATGGTGTAGATTGGGATTGACATAGCCTCCTCGCTTATCTCAGTTTGGCAGTGTTTGCATAGAAACCATTGCATTTTGTATATTGGCTCAGGGATGCACACTGAGGGACAAACTGCAGGCACATTTCTAAATAAGTCTCCTTCTGTGTTTTGGTTGGGCTTAGTATAGTCGTGTAGATGTGCATGTCTGTTTGCCTTCGCCTGCTCCAAGGCACCTGTCGCACACTGATTCAGTACGGAGGTATTTTCCAAACACACTGAAGTTTCATCCCTCAGTGAGCTTACCTGCTAGTGGTTGGCAGTGGACAAGCTGCAAATATCCCATCTGCCTTCTTCATTACTTTTTTATAAAATGCTTTGTCATCACACTATAGCTGTCTGTTTCATTGTTGAGTTTATTATTTTGCACTGTAGCTGTTGCACACCTGTCCATCAGTGCAATTGACTTTTAAAAGAAAAGTTCATCTTCACTGATATACAAGAGGAGAGTTTCTAATCTGAATGCCATATTGAATACTGAATACTTCACCCCCAAAATGATCATTTGCATATCAATTACTCACCCCGTGTTACCTTGAATTTGTGAAGAAGACATTGTTTTTCTCGAATGCCTCCACGGTGAACTAGGGCTGTCCTCGATTAACACTTCAAGTTGCCAGCCACCGACAGCATTTTTGATCATATTCACTATGATCCCCAGAATATTTTGTTCTATGAATATGTAAACAGTGAATATATCAAAAGAAAGAACAGAGCTTCTGTTTTTATCCACAAAAACATTTTATTCTAGCTTCATTAAGTCTTTTTTTTTTAATCAATACTTGAATGTTGGCCATTTTCATCAAAAACAACATTTCAGACAAAAAGCTGAGAAAATTGCAGTAATTTCTATAATTTTGCACACATTTTATTTGCCTGAATATAAAAGGTTATCCGTCTACCTCTGGTAGGTTTGCTAACGTTATGAGAAAACCTGGAAAAATGAGTCGTTTTTCACCTCCAGTCACCCGGCCAGACATTCGCTCAGATCCACCCCAGGGAAGGCGCCCCGCGAGTAAACATTAGCCTCCCCTCCAGCCCAGGGAAGGGGCTCATATCCCGGTACACATCATCTGCTTCACGCTCCCCTCCATCGGGGAGACACACTGGCAAAGACCCCAAGACAGCAGACTTTTTTTTTTCAATTTCAGCTTCTGTCGCTGTGTGCTTCCTCTACAGATGAAGTCACATAGAATTTCCCATGCCTCCTTGACAGGACCATGCCTGGTCAGTGGCTGGAATTAAATTAATTTTAATTTTAATTTTAATTTAATTAAATTAAGTTTTTTGTGTGAAGGAAGCACCATATCATGGCACCCTGCAAATAAATGAATGGGTGTGTTTACAGTGGAATCTAGACACAACCAGAAAACAGGAGGAGGAGGAGGGGAGACTCCCAGCGGCTGGAGATGAGCTGGAAACAGGCTGGGAGGGGAAATTTTAGATGGCTTCATCTGTACTTCCAGTTTCCTGCTGGAGCCGAAGTGCTGATGAAAGTGATAAAGAAATTCTCGATTTTGGCGACTAGTTGATTTCATCGACAGGTCTGTAAAACTGAGTTTCTCCACAAAGAATCATGCAAAAGCACCACTTTAAATCCTGTGTTTACCAGAGATGTGCTCA
>JAOVVB010186498.1:0-11137 GCA_028570985.1 Heterobranchus longifilis | reverse complement strand
TTTTAAAAATGATCCACTCAAGTAGGTGCCGGTCCCAATCTGGGAGGTCCTGGATCCTGTTCCTGCAGATCTGACACAAATTAAACCCTGAACTGCGCTAAATTCCGTATTCTCTCCCATGCTTTAATTTACTGCTGTGTAAAAACACCATTCATAGCTTCTTCTTTGTGTTTTAATGGCGGTTGGCAAACCACGTTATAGATGCACTACCGCCACCTACTGGACTGGAGTGTGCAGCAATAGATTATTCATGTGACTCAAATAATTAATTAGAAGATTGCGTACTTTCTATGATGTCTCTCCTTGCAGTTTACCCAATGTATATCTATACGTTCATGATTCAATTGATTAGTAGAGGACAATTGTTTACAATAGTAGTTCTTCAAAGATCTAGCCTCTTAATTTTAACGTGCACCAGAATGATGTATTTAACTCTTAAAATGTACAATGTATGGAGGGGCATGACCCCGGACCCCCCTAGACTCTGAGGTCCCCCATCATAGTTTCCTGAAACACTGCACTCAAATCAAACTGCCACAAATCTTTGCATGTAAATTATTAATTAAAAATCAACAGTGTTTTTTTAGAATCGATATAGTATCACAAAACATAATCACTTCTTAAGTGTATCAATATTTTCTTACACCCCTAGACTGGAGTGGGGATGCAACTAACTATCATTTTCATTATCGATTAATCTGCTGATTAATTTCTAGATTAAGGGAAGACACTACAGGCAAAACATATTTTTTTCAATTTTGGGGCATTTTGCTTCTATAACATTATCTTCTTTCAGTCTAGAAAGAGAGAAAACATCCAAAATACACATTTGGGTGTTTATTTTACTACACTTTGTCTATTTGTGTCTGTAGATTTCTCCTAAATCGACCAAAGGTTAGCATTAGATAATGCCTCATTTACATATTGAAACATAACATTTCAGAAAACTTGGAATACAAAAAATAATTGTCTTGATGTCAGTAATCAATTGGGGAAGTTCTGTTAATTAAAGGTTTTTGCCCTATTTACCTGTACTGTCTTGCAAAATGTATGGAATTTTACAATGCATCTTTAAAGGCCGTTTTCTCAAAATTAGTATTTTTCTCAAACTTCGAGCCAGAAATCTCCACTTCATTAGCACTGACAGATACCAGACTTTCCAGTTTCATTCCTCCTGTCTATATTCTGAAGGTCTTTACAGAGGGGTTTGTTCATATGTCATTCAAAGCCTGATAAACCTGGCCTTAAAATTTTTACCCTATTCGCCTGTTTTGTCTCCCCTTAATCGATTAATTGTTTGGTCTATAAAATGTCAGAAAATATTGAAAAATGTCCATCCCAGTTTCTCAAAGTCCAAGGTGATGTCTTTAATTGTCTTTTTTTGTCAGTCTAAAACACAAAAATATTGAGTTTAATATATAAAACAGAGAAAAGCAGGAGATATCCATATTTGAGAGCTTGGAAATAGCATTTTACTACTAGTAACTACTTTAAAGGTCCAATATTGTAAAAATTAGATTTCCATGTCTTTTATTATTATAAAGCAGGTCTAGGTGCTATATAATCCCTGGAGAAATGCACACAGCCCGTATTCAGAAACTGTGCCTTTAAACAAACTGTATGGACTTCTGTGAAGTTGTGATGTCACTATATTATATATAGGCAGAAAGTGCAGCTACAGTCATTCCCCGGCTGCAGTGACGGTGCAGAGATGCAGAGAGCGCAGATGCGGAAAACCCGGAAACACTGACCAATCAGAGCAGACTGGGCTTTTTTCAGGAGGGGGCTTAAAGAGACAGGCGCTAAAATTTTCATTGTTTCAGACAGAGGGTGAATACAGGTATATTCAGACAGACAGTATTTTGAACATTAAAGCATGTAAACATATTCTAGTAGAAACCCCAAATACAAGTGTGGATGTGAAAATGAGCATAATATGTCCCCTTTAAGGAATTGGTCTAACCTTAATGATGGTCAGTTGAGAATTGGAATTTAAGGTTAAATATAGCAATGCATCTTGCTGTATTTTACTTTAAACTCACATATTTTATCCGAGCTATTTGGGCTAACAATGACACTGCGTTCTTCCTAAAGTAAAATCCAAACACTGTGATCTCATGGAATCCATGTCCAAGTTCCCTCTAAAGTGCCAGCAGCCATCAGCCTGACTGGGTTTAATGACCAGCGTGTCCAGTTTGGGCTACATGAGAAACTGTGCGTTTCTATTGCACTGAGGAACATCCATCCCACAGAGTGAAGGAACGAACAGCACAGAGCTCATACTTGATTCATGTAGTGAGCTTTTGTTGGATCAATACTGCCTCTACAAAGGATCAGATTTATCCGTCATGGCCCTTCCCACTAACTGGCCTTCGCTAGGCACAGGGGGGCGCCTCTCAGTGGACCACTTTCCACTAAAATACTTCATAAATGAACAAAAGAAAATCCCCCCCACCCTACTTTATGTTGTTCCCAGTGACTCGGTGGTAATTGATGTGGATTGAGACATAGTCTGAAATAAAAATTGTATGGGGCTGAGTTGATTGGAGCATTGTCCTGTTTGCCCGATCCTTTTTTTTTTCTTTCTTTTTCACCCTATTCCCATGCTCTTTACAGCCCTGCTTATCTTTCTGAGCATGTGGGTCATGTATGCTGTAGTAGAGGATATTGTGCAGTGGGAGTAATTAATGAGATGATGCAACACCCTTGTCTGTTGCAACTTACACCCCCTCAAACCACACACATATATACACTAGGGCTGTGCAATTAATCGCAATTACGATTTCTGGCTATCCACAATTAAATGAACAGGATTGTCTGCGATATTGAAATTTTGTTTTTCAAAATATTTATATTGACTTTTCTACAGACATGGAGCTAAAGTCAGAACATCGAGTGCAAAACCTAGCAACGTGTCTGTGACAGAAGAGAAAACAGAACAAAAAAGAAACAAGGAACACCCACCAATATTGATGCTGACATTTAAAATGCGTGCTCCGCTCATAGAAATCTCCACTGCATATCAAATCAAGCGCTTCCTAAACTAACAGCCATCCAGCTTTCAGGGCTCTGTCTAGCACTAGATGGTAACATGACGTCTGGATTTGCAGGGAATATGCAGAAACAGCGTGCATATGGAACCTGCAAGTCTCAGCAGTCTAACAGCTGTTTGATAGCAGCGGGGATAATGAGTTAGGCTTGGCTTTGTTTTTTTTTCTTTGTCCTGGTGATCGGTACATCGGGTGAGGCAGTCGGATGTGCGTTAGCATGTTGGATGTTTTTTCCATTCACTTAACGTTCATTACCCTACAGCGGTGGAGAAATGGCGACACACCATCCTCGCCTCACACAACTCTCTCCGTTGCTGTTGTACCTGAACGTATGGCTAAAAGTTTACGACGCTATAGTAGGGAGTCATGACTAAACGTCAGCTTAAAGTATATTGATTTACCCTGCTGTGCAAGAACTTTGTTTTTCCTGTATGTTTGGTGTTCACGTGAAAAAGATGTGAGGTGACACATTGGGACCGGAGAGCTTTTAATGTACTCTTCATTCACAAAACTCCGTCGACAGCTTAATGTGTGAAAGTGAATGTAGCTCTCACATGTGCAATGTAGTCCTTTCTGTCTTCTCTCTGATATTTCATAACTATTATCCCAGAAATGTGCTGTTATTTCCTAGTGAATGTCTCTCTCTGGGGGGCTGAAAGCTTGACAGGCCTAGCAACAGTAACCAAGGGGGGCAGGAATTAGGAAAGGGTCAATTTTATTTCTATTTTGTTTCTAGGAGATGCACTGTGAATTAGGGATGGGGCAATAATCGATTTGATCATATATCGCAATTAAAAACACACCACAATAAATTGATCGTGGTGAATTTCCATTATCAGGAAAATCGTGAATATCTTCAGTGCCCTCGCTGTGATACAAATATTTGTAAGTCAATGTTTTGAGAAAAAAGTGAAAGTTTCCAGAAAAAAGCAAAATGTAAGGTAAAGTGATTCCAGTGTGTTTTAGTGCCGTTTTAAGAAGTTTAAGCATATTTCATTGATTATCTGGATAATATTGTGAATCGCAATTATTTTGCCCAAGATAATCATGACATGAAATTTTCATATTGTCCCATGCCTACTGTGGATAAGCACCAGTATTATTTTGATGCAAAGATTTGTACATTAGTAGGAACGTAACACAACATGGAAGTGAAAGCAATGCTCTGTTTATTTAAATGTGAAAGAGCAATAAAGATATTTTGTCCCTAAAATCAATGAATAATTGTGATGAATAATCATGATCGATAAAAATAATTGTGGTTATAATTTTGGTCATAATACATGCAGCCCTAATACACAGCGTTTTCCTCTATAAATTATGCTCCAAACTCAGCAATGCAACACTGTTTCTTACACTACAACATAGTAGCAGCTGCCGCAGCCTTACAGGCATGGATGGAGTCTCTGTGTGTGTGTGTGTGTGTGTGTGTGTGTGTGTGTGTGTGTGTGTGTGTGTGTGTTGCACAGTACCAAAACATTTCAAAGATTTCATAGAATATTTGCCTCCCAGAGGCCTGCTGCACAGAAGCAATCCATAAATCTCTGGAACTCTTCGGAGAGCCAACTGTGGTATTTATCTCCCTAATACAGGATATCTACTGAGGAGAGCTTAACTCCCACACCTCAGAGCCTGTATTTTTCAGAGCTACACAAACACATGCAGCTGATATTCTAAAAAACACAACCAACGCATAGAAATCATTCCAAACAGCATGTTCTTTTTATTATAAAAACGTGTGATGAGGTGAAATGTATTATAGAAGTCCAGTGGAAGACTGTACTGCAACACACTGGCATTCTCCAAAATGAAAAGGTCAAAACAGATGATTGTTTATCTACAAAAATGATTCTCAGCATCCCCCCCACCAATGTGTTTGACCTCTGGAGGAGTCCCTTTAGTTTGTTACATGTTCAAAGTAGAGGAGAGGAGGTAGGAAAGAATCACTTTTGTGTATTTACGTCTTTGCACAGAGATGTATTTATTTAGAGTAACCATATTTTATAGTGAACACCATACACGTCCTCTACCAATACCAACCTTTTTTGTTAATTTTGGATGAAAAATTCGGACGCAAACAGGCCGGAAAGTGACGCTACGCTTTGTTTCTTTCTCCCCGACATAGAGGGGCGAAAGAAATGGGTGGATAAATCGACCACAAAACAAGCAAATACTTAATAATACTTTACCCGGGCTAGCAGCAAAGAAAAGATAGCATGATAAATTAAACCTGCACTGATACTTAGCCTACCGATAGGTCTAACAGATGACATACATTTACAATCTTCAACGAATAAACATTACCATAAAAACCAAAAACACTTCCTGTTTGTAGTTTTTACTAACCAAGTGAAAAATGTTTTTTTCTGCTGTAAATCTTGCTAAACAGATCTGATCGGGCTGATTTTTGGCAGCGGACTCAATAGCGGGTAGTACCTTGTGTTGACTTTTTGGTAAGTTCCTGACTTCCGTGTTTTCAGAGAAAAGGTCTGTGTTGCAACCTTCCCCCTGCGTCTTTCGTTCCCTATCCTGGACAATAGCTCATGTCCTAATAAAGGTTAAACATGTTCCTCATGGATAACTAAGGCATATCCTAAATTTAGATATATATTTTTTTTTCAGCTTTTTGCCTTTATTGATAGTACAGCTGAAGATCTACAGGACAGGGTGAGAGAGAGAGGGCAACATGCAGCAAAGGGCTGTGTGCGGGAGTCGAACCTGCGGCCGCTGTGGCGAGGACATTAGTGTTTGTATATAGGGTGCATGCTCTACCACTGAGCCACTCGTGTGCCCCATGAAAAGTTGAATTCTAGGGCTGCCTCGATTAGTTGTTGTAATCGATGATGATGTTGATGGATTTTCAGTGTGACATCAATATTTTAAGACGACGCATCATTTTTAATTTTTTTATTTTACAAAATGTGCTTTAATTGATTCATATCAATGTTTCCCCTATAACATTATTCATTCTGCAGCAGCGGTCAGATGATCATTAATATCCTCTGCTCTGTTTCACCGAGTGCTGGGACGGCAGAAATACACAGGCAGACACGGGGCAGACGTGTTGCACAGCTGATACACTGACCACAGAAGCTGCTCTGCTCCGTTTGTGCAGCGCGATGCCTGCACGGAGCAGAGCAGAGGACAGACATGGTGAAGTGAAGATAACGTTGTCGGTACCGGTTAAAGGCTCGGTGTGCTGACAGATTGTTTTGGAAGAAGGAAATAACAGGTGAACCAGCTTTCAAGTGACATATTTTCCTTTCAAATGTGGATCTCATTCATGTCGACGTGAAGAGAGGTTCATGTGGATTTCCAAAAGTAACTGATAAATAATTAAAATATTTGCAGCAGAGGGTTATTGATTGCGAATACATTGAAGCAGATAATAAAATAAGTTCACGGAGGCTGTAGTCTGAACCAGCGTGAACCAAGATGTCCACAAACTTTATTTAACTCTCACAAAGTCACCTGCAACTAGGGCTGTAGTCAACCAAAGAAAGTCCTGGTCGATTAAAATTCTACCTACTTTTCAACCAATCGATTTGTCGGGGGGGGGTCCTGCATGTATTTGAATGATTTTCAATGGGAGTGCCGTGTATTTACCTCATGCTATTTACATGTGTCATCATTGTCATGTGCTGCTGTTACAATCAGCAGCAGCATGACGAGGCGCTGAGTGTCTATTCTTAGCTGAATGCTGCACGTTTGCCTTTTTTAAAAATCTGGTCGCAGAGAGTTTAAAAATGTTTCACTTTGGGTAAAACGTAGCACCTACACTGTCACATCCAGCCGTCTCATCACAGCGGAGGAGATGCAGGACAAATACCTCAATGACCACATCCTGTAACAACAACATAAAAAGAGGAGATATCAATACTGCTGGGCCGTATATTTCTTCATACATATATAGGCTGTATATGTATGTGTGTCTTCTCTCCCTGCGTGCTTCTGCTCTGTGCATATGTGACACCCGACCAGCTGCAGACCACCTGACCGCCAGTAGACAATAATCTAATTTTTAGGTTCATTAAATGTACCCGAATTCAGGAATATGTAGGATATTACTTCAGACATTACTGTAATCTTCCGTCACACCTTCTGCTGACTGTATTAGTGTATTAATATCAACTGAGTGGGCAGCGCATGCTTGGTGTAACTGTTTACAGAATGTCATAATTTTTCTGTGTGACTCATATCGTTGACGTTAGTTATCCACAATAATGATAACTAGGTAGGCACCTCTACCTTGTGCCGTGCCAAGCTCCTGACATTTCTTCCGCATGTATTGCATATCATAACAACCAGACTCAACCATTGCACACATGCTGAAAAAAATAACACGGCACCTCTAAATCATGGACATGCTCCAAAGCACTCTAGCGCTCCTTGCTGGGCATTTTCAGAATAGCGCTTGTCATTTGTAGCTGAGGGCAAAGAAGCAGCAAAGGACCATAGACTGTATGTGATGGGAGACAGACGGCTTTATGAAAGTGACACCAGCGATTGTCCGACCAGAGAGATTTTGGTCGGACCAGAGCATATCGACCAAACAACTGACCAACCCACCAGAAGACGTCAGCCCTACCTGCAACACACTACACACACCGCTTTTCCCACGTCCGTTTGTACCCATCACAATAAAAGATCCCAACTTAAATTCACTTATTGCAGTTGCCAGTTGAAATTCAGTGGTGGGAGATGAGAGCAGTACCTGGGCGGTCTCAACGCGTATCACACTCAGCGGCACGTAGTTGGAGCACGATCTACGAGGATTTAGCCACCATAATCAACAAATTAGAAACACAACATAGTGGGAATAAGCGATCTGGTTTCTGTGTATCTTGGCAATAGTTTGCCACCACAGAGCCATTTGTGTGTATGTGTATACATGCTGGGTGGTATTTGCCCTGTCGCTTAGTCTTAGAGCTTAGAGTTTGAGCACACAGCCCTCTTCAGCTTTAACAAAGTCATTGCATATTCAACAGGCTGCAAATACAGACTGGGTGGTATCACAGCTCCAACTTTTAGTGGACGGAGGATGAACCCCCTCAGCTGTACTGCATGAAACGCAAATACTTCCACAACTACAGTGCAAATACAAGCAACGACTAGGGGCACATACTATGCTTGACCATCTGGTGCATGCATGTGATGATCAGAAAACACGTAGCACTTAAATGTCGGTCATGAAGCCATAAATCACCGTAAGACATTATAATCACAGGAGAAGGATATCATAATTATATCAGAAAATAGCATGCACCTTATTTTGCTAGGAATGACACTGCTGAAGTATTTGGTATTTATTCTTGCATACCCTGCTCATGACATTTGAATCTTATGCGCTCTGGAATTCAGACTCCGTGCAAGAAATGTATGAGCTCAGTAAATATAAGTAAAGTCAAGATGTGTTATGACATATACCGCAACAATGAACAAATATCTTCATAGTAAATAACTAAATAACATAACTGTTTCATATAGGGCTGCCCTCTCTTAGTCGATTAGTCGACTATTCAATAGTTTTGGTCTCAGTCGACTAAGATTTCTTTAGTCAATTAGCCATTTTTTATGCTTTTTTCACTGACTTTTTTGAATGACTTGTTTCCATGATTCTTTGTGGAGAAACTCGGTTTTACAGATCTGTTTACTAAATCAACAAATCGATGAGTCAACAAAAGTGTCATTTCAGTGTCATGAATCATTTCTTTAGTCGAGGACAGCCCTAGTTTCACACCATAATCATCAGACATTGTAATGTATTATCTTATGTAAACCATTAAACAAACATTAAACATGTTCATACTATTTTTTAATTCTCAACAAACTCCAAACTCCGACTAACAAACCTGATATAGCTTATTCCTACCAATTAGCCATATGTCATGTATGTATACTTCATTTTAAGTCAGTCCTACATACACAGTGTCTGCTACCATACAGTAAATGCCTACATTGTTTGATGTACATTTGATACATTATTATTGTAAAAATATTGCAGTCTTAAGTAAGTATGCATGTGATGGGACTTTGATAACCACATAATGTATTCTGACCCATGTCTGAAGTGCTGCCATCTGGAGCCAGATGAAAAGTGATATGTACACATAAAAAAACATGCATAAACCTTTTCCTACACATAAACTGGTATTTGTAAAGGAAGAAGGTGCAGTGAGAATAGGGATGGGTATGGTTAAGAATGTATCGCTACTACTACTACTACTATTTATCGGTACTTTTTCCATTCTAACTGCTGTTTAAAAAATATAGGCTATTTTTTAAAAGAAAATAATTAATTCAGAATAGGATTTTAATTTATTTATATTTTAAATAACTAGGTCTAAAGGTTTCTACAGAAGTAACAGTAATGTTTGCAACAGCAAAATATATAAACTCAATATCTCACTGGAAACAAATACAATGCAATACAATAAATATTCTTGAAATTTTAAAAGAATGAAGAATATAGACATCAGTGAGCCTCTGTCCTCCTCTTCTCTGTCCTCCTCTCTCTGCTGCATCAGGTAACATTACATAGCCTGTAGTTTTAACTTTAAGTAGGCTATGAAGTTATGACTGCTAATTTATCTAACTTTAGCTCAATAACAGTGCCTGGTGTTTACTCGCAGAGCGCTCGTCTGCTGTCAGTGAAACTCTGCGGATCCAAACATGAACACAGGTGGAGTGTCTCTTACCGTCTGAAAACACCTTTATGCTTATTGAACGGGTGTATATTGGCTTTTTACTCGTGAAGGTTTTGTTGCACTTACAGTAACAAGTGTTGGATGAGCTGCAGTTCCCTCACAGAGAGCAGAGGAGAGGCTGCAGCGCCTACACCAAATAGTTCAAAAGTACCGCTAAAAGAACTGTTTAGTACAGGGATTCGCTAGCCATCCCTACTAATGACTGATGATTACATTTGCAGATGATGCGGCTCTGATTGGCCTTTTAATCAAGACCAGCTGATTAACAAGTTCTATAACTGGTGCTCAGATAATTCATTGATTTTAAACATAAAGAAAACAAAAGAAATGATCATTGATTTTAGAAGAAACTCCTCTCTGTCCCCTGTAATCATGAATGACACAAATATTGAAAGTGTACAAGAGTCTATTATTGACAACTAACATGGAATGCAAATACCAATGCCAGGTTTGCAAAGGCTCAACAACGACTCTACTTTTTAAGGAAACTTTTTAAAGGAGTTTTAATGTGGACAGATCTATGCTGACATTGTTTGACAGGACCTTCATCCAGAGCATTTTAATGTTTTGTATTCAGCATTGTCTACAAAACAAGAACAAACTAGATTGATGAGACAGGGTTGTTAAACTGGGTAGAAAGATAACTGGGGACGCAATGTGCAGTATAACTTACATGACAGACCAGTACACCATAAAATTAGCCCACAAGACCATAGCAGATCCTCTGCACCCTCTGAGGCCGGACTATGCTCTTCTGCCCTCAGGGCGAAGGTATGGCATGCCCAGGATGTGGACTAAAAGAGGCCTCACATCATTTGTACCACACAGCATTCAGCTGCTTAACAAACTCAAACTCTGAAAACATGGTCTGAATTTTAGCTTTTAAATGTATGTATTTCTTTCTTTCTTTTTTGGCACTGTCATCTTCCGCAATGATGCTTTTTTAAGATGTTTTAAGATTATTTTTTTCACAGCTGTTTTTTTATGATGCTCATGTTGATGATGATGATGCGTTAACATACTTTAACACTTTGTACTTTCAGCACTTTGACTCCTATGGTCACTTAATCCTGGTTTGTCTGGCAACATTTGTATAAGCACTTTTTGTACTGTTATATGTCTTTGTCAGCTTATGTCACTACTACGCCTCTGTATGTTGTTTTACCTATTCTGTTGTTGTGTATGTTTATGTACTTCTGTTTACTGTGCAGCATCCACCTGCCAAGGGACTAAAGATGGAAATTAGCCTATAGCTAAAATCTTGCATATTTACATGTAAATGTTTATTAATATGCCCTGTCCCTTTTTAAATAAATTGAAATTATGTTCATGTTTTATGTTGTATGTATTATGTATGGTTGTTGATGTCTTTTGTATTTG
>JAOVVB010186489.1:0-11138 GCA_028570985.1 Heterobranchus longifilis | reverse complement strand
TGCAAAATAGTGTTTGGAAAGAACCTGTTTCGGTGGAACACCTCCACGAAAATGTTGTGAATATTATTCTTTGTAGATCTTTACAATCATTCACTAAAAGAACAGAGCAGGCCTGCATTATTGCACAGTCCAAATCTTCAAAAGTTGTCATTTTCAGCGTGTAGGTTGATAATTCGGAGGCTGTTGCTGTTGTTGACAGTAAGCCAGGCTACTCGCCCTCATACAACTTGTTTTATTTCGCAGCAGTTGTCAAATTAAACAAGGATTAAAGTTTGTCACCTTTAATCTTTATTTATTAATGAATCTGGTTGAATGAATGGTTTCGCCAACACCCTCTAACGCCTCGCAACTAAACTCCTGTTTCCAGGATAATTTAAATGCTCGCTTGCGCTTCAGCTCATAAACTTTGTTTTTACCTGCTGCCATTTTCTCGCGAGTGCCCGATCGGTACTGAGCATGTGTAACAGTCTCACTCACTCCTTAGCTCCATCATCAGTTCTGAAAAATGCTTGCTAGGTTACTACCCTAATGAAGCATTTTACTTGCCTTGGGCAATCAGGCAATCCTTATTATCACATAATCCCAAAGTGCATGTCACACCTTTCTCTCACTGTGTCTCTGCTATGTTTCCTGTCATATTCATATTCTAATAGAGGCAAAAGAAATGCCATAAAATAATCTTTAAAAAGAAACAAAACAGTACTATGAGTCCAATCAGTATTTGTTAATTAACACTCCAACAAAGCAAAACTTTAGTCCACATTTAATGAGCTGGTCAGTATGTTTCAACCGAAGTGCTTTTTGAACAGTCTGAAACCATCTCCTACCACCACATCTTTTCAACAGCCTGAATCTAACAACTTCTTTAACTAATGAAACCGACAATCCGACATTCACACTCACTTTATGCAGCGATTGAACAGGTGTGTGTAGAGGTGAGAAATTAGGTCAATTTGAAACATCTCTCTCAAGCTCACTTTTTCATTCTTCCATTACTTTCGAGTACAACACTCATCTGAATGATTATCATGCCTCGCCCCTCTACAATGGCAGAGTGTGGTTGTTGTAAACATCTATACATACTTTTGCCTTCAGACGTTGTTGGACAACATGTCATATAAGATCTAGTTAGTTTTAAGCATACCCCAACCTTCAGATAACGCATCAGAAATAAGATCATTGGTCTTCAGATTTTAGAACAAGGAAGCAATGAAATGTCTGTTTCTTTTTGTACATACTGTATGAACCTTAAGATCACAGGTCTGATCCTGTGTTTGAAGATGATGTAGAGAGGTGCAAAAAAGTGAATGTTTTTGTTATATTAGTTTGTATATTTGAATCTTGTGCGTGCGATCCAGAGACGCCTACTGTAGCGGGAACTACTACCACAGAAGCGGTTTGAGTCCAGGTGTGGGTGCGGGGATAAAGCTTTACTTCCTGACCGCACAGGAAGTCCGTGTCCCTTTTCCCGTTTCCAAAGTCTCCTCGCTACGGGAAACAAACAACAACCTCCGAGCTATCAACCTACACGCTGAAAATGACAAGTTTTGAAGATTTGAATCGTGCAATAAAGCAGGCCTGCTCTGTTCTTTCAGTGAATGATCGTAAAGATCTACAAAGAATAATGTTTACCACATTTTCGTGGAGGTGTTCCACCGACATGGTTTACCTCCGGACACTATTTTGCAGATGCATCGTCGGGGCGTGACACCGCCCAGGACGATTGTGATTAGTTTAAGGAAATACAAACAGGCCGGGGAGTTTTTTTTTCACTATCCAGGAGTGTACAGCACATTGACTTTCTATCTCAATCCAAATGTATATATCTCTACCCTCTTTCTCATTTCTCCTATATTAACCTCTATTAGTCTTTCAAATGTCATTTTTCAATCTGGTGAGCACAACAAACAAAATATAATTCAGCTCTCCTGCACTGGGATTTGGACGGAAATCCCATGCAGCAAGTATTTTAAATCCTCACTTAATAAAACCAGAAATGTCTGCATGGCAAGATACCACAAGGGGTAATTGAGAAAATATGTTTTTGTGCTTTTGTGTGGCTGATTTACGTGAATTACAGACCCTTTAAATTACAGAAAACAGTGCATCATTCCTCTAAGTTTATTCAAAGTCACAGCAGTAGGCGGTCACCTTGACAGATCCATGAACATTATACAAACTATTCCACAACATGTAGAGGCAATATCTGTCATCATCTTTTATTTATACTGCATATAAAGCCACATTTCATGAATGGAAAAACGGTCCGTCAGGAAAAGCAGTTTTTCTTCCTTTTATTTCTTTCTTTCTGTGAGCATCTCTCAGCATCAAAGACACGAGGGGGGACAAAGAGGTGGCCTGAATCCATCCACTGTGCGGGTGAGACGGGGAAAGATAAAGGGGGGGGAGGGAATGCTATCATGGGACGAGTGAGAGTGCGTTTGATTGATGGAGTGACTGAAATAATGAGCGAGAGACGGAGGAGAGGTTGGAATGTGGTGGAGTCCAAAAAAAAAAAAAAAGACAAAGTGAGAGAGAGTAATGAAGAAAATTGGGGATAATTGAATAGAAGAGCACTTGGGTGCGAGAAAAAGCAGAGAGAGCAACTGACGGATGGATGGTGGAGAGTCGGTGCACAGTGGAAGTACAAAGAGAAGAAGGAGGACGGAGGAGAGAGATCAAATCTAACAGCTGAAGTAAGAGAGAGAGAGAGAGGGAGAGGGTACGCCACGCTGGAGAGAGAGTGCACAAATGTGTGTGTAATAGAGAGGGAGAGAGAGACGGCTATACTGGGGCACAGAGTAGGTGAAAGTGTGTGTGTGAAAGAAAGAGAGGCTGCACATTACAGTGGCTCAGGCTGGCTCACACACCGATGCACATTTAAAGACTAGAAGGCATGAAAATGTGATTTTATTTTTTTGAAAGAGAAAAAGCAAATCACTTTTTCTTGTTTTTCCTCATCTATATTTTATCAACTGGATCTTTCTCTCATTTTCTAATCCCGGCCCCCCTTTTTTTTGTACTCTCTTTGTGGTTTATCAAGGAGGTCACTGCGGATACAACGAGGAGCAACACAGCCTGAACTGCACACTGACAGGTATTTACTTTTTCATTTATACTCTCAGTTTTTGTTTGGAATTGAATAACCTGAATAAGAACAATTGCTGACAATCAAAGTAATGTAAAGTGTTTATAATACAAAAAAAACAGTGAGAAATGATAGAATGATAGAAACATTGTGTGTGTGATTTAAAAAACTGAATGTAAAAGACATGCATGTAGGAGTATTTGGCACACAAAGAAAGAAGAAATAATCTTCAGCAGCAAGGTGTGAGGGTGAAAGTCACAGCGCTTTTCAAAAAGAAGTGGGTGCTGCTGAAATTATGACAGAGAGAGAGGAGGGGGGGGGGGGGGGGGCCCGTCCTCTTGAGGTCTCATTCCCATATTTTATGTAGGTGGGCAGGAAGAGCAAAGTGGGACAGAGAAAGAATTACAAAGATCACAGAGCCTGCAAAGCAAACTCTATATAGTAATTGCACATATCACTCCAGAACAGCTTTAAGACTGATTAGCGAGAGTGCATATAAGCTTTATTAGTTACGGTATACAGCGCAAGGCAGCTGTAATGAAGGTTATGTAGATTTGTTTGCTTGTAGTTAATGCGAGTCGGGGAAATTACATTTACGAAAAGACACATTAGAGGGACATTGTAACTAAAAGGATCGCTGCCAGGCATTTTCTTTCGGACACAGTGGGCAGCGATGGTGGAAAAGTTCATTTCTCTAAACGAGCCTTTCATGCTGAAACCACTCTATGGCCATAATTGAATCCCTTGTGCCTAGTTAAGACCCTGTTTCATGTAGATTACTCCATGTTCATTATGAATCAGAACTGCACATTGCAGTATTTTACAAGCGCTCCCCCACAGTTACAAAGTAGGTTATGACCTGTTGTTTTACAGTGATACGTGCACAGAATTAATGGGGGAATAATTTATGTCGATTTCATAAGTGGAGCTGCAACGATTAGTCGAGGGACAGAAAACTAATCGGCAACTATTTTGTAGGGATGCACCGATCTGACTTTTGCAGTTCCGATACCGGTCCCTGAGCTTTGGGTATCGGCCGATACAGAGTACCGATCCAATAGCATTCAGTATCTTTAAACCAACTGTATGTTGTCCAAAATATGTCTTATTACAAAGCATTTTCTGTTCCGTCTATATACGCAAGTAATCGCCAAAAACTAGAAATTCCCACGATTCCAAAGACACCTGAACGCATCTCGAATCTAAATAGAGCAGCTATTTGAGTATCGGCCCGATATCAGATATCAATATCGGATCGGTGCAATTGATAATCAATTAATCTTATCATATGAAACTGAATATCTTTGGGTTTTCAAACTGACAAAACAAGATATTTAACGACATCACCTTCGACTTTGAGAAACTTTTATAGACCTTACAGAACTGAGTCTGGATTTAGGAGAATGAAATATTAATATGTGTGCTTATGTAAAGCCTACATTTATGTAATACCTATATTAATACCATCCAGACACTTACAGCATTGTATTCCATTTAACAGAATCAAACGAGAGCTCATCAACACCCACATTTCACACACTTCTTTAGCTGTCAAAATCGTTACCCTGCTCACAGTATTTATGGTGTCAGCTGGTGGAAAGGTGGGAACCCTCTAAGGACCCCCAGAGAACTCGCACACACGCACGCACACACACACACACCTAAACGCTGCGGTGTGTTCCGGCTCTGTGCACTTTCATCCTATAGATGCAACATAATTGACTTTGCACAGCCTCCTAAGACCTGCTCCACACGGTATAATGCACAACAAGCAATACTGGCTTTAAAAGCGGATTTCTTTTTTTTCTATTGGCGAAGTGCACCTGGGGGAATTAATTTGGAAAAGGGAGAAAAAAAAACAGGCAATTTAAAGCAGAGTGGGCACACTAAGATTAATGGCTTCCTCAGAAACGCAGAAGAATTGATCATAATGGAACAAAGGACGTCGGGTGACGTTATCAATGCCAGAGAGGGACTGAGTGATTATAATGTGTGGGTAATGCCAAAAGAGAGCCTGATTATGAAACGATTGAGTGGAAGATAAAAGACATGAATTGCACTGAATTGGCCAGAAAGCCTGATGTGTCAGAGGAGACGTGTCTCTTTCTGATTCAGAATATTTCCACCATCGCTGCCTATTTATTTCCACTCCGTCCTGTCCTGCTGTTCTTTCCTGCCCGCTCCCGTTCTGTCCCCTCCCTGCAGGAAGAGTCGATGCACAGGCCGGTCATCGTAGCAGTTGTGACAGCGCTATATGGTCTAGTGATTCCCCAGGGTTTGGTGTAGAGAGAGTGTAGGACAAAAGACAGACATGCTGAGAGAATATTTTCAGTGACAGCTCTCTGCTGTGGAGGAATACAGTTAGACTCTATTAGCTGCAAGCTATTACTGTATCTATGAAGCAGAAATGCAAAACACACAACAAAATGTTCTGTAAATCCCTGTGGGACTTTTAAACTGGGCTACTGCTGTATGGAGCTATACAAAAAACCAACACACACATGTGCCCATTCAAACTTGCACACACATGTATTCATTAGCATTTAATTCAAGGACAAACACGGCAAAAATCTGCGCAAAGAAATGCCACAGACACGATCAAATAACCTTGAGAAGTAATTCCGGGTTTAAATAAAAATTATCGTCTAATTTGATTTTTAATAAACTCCTAATTGTTATTTGTGGAACTGACAGTCTCATTGTTATGCTCATTAAGATGGAACGAGGGGAGAAGAGCTGTTTCCCCTGACTCTGCAGGCTTTTCATTATTACATACAGGGAGATTTCCCCCAGGGAAAAGATCAGGAGGATTGCCGTAAGCCATGAAAACAGAAGCGAGCAAACTGCAACACATCCACGATTATGAAGACCCGAAATAGCTCTTTACAACTTCAAGTTAATTCTCACACAGATGGCTCAGAGAGCAACAACTGGATTTTAGATGCACCGAGTACAGAAAACACTACAGTGTACTTGGCAGCTTTTAAAGCAGGACACCAGTTAGAGAAGTATGTCAATCTAATGACATGAAAACTAATGCATCACCTGATGACAGAGCTATAGCACAAGTAGGTGATCATGGACCTGTAGCTATAGAATGACGGTCTCACCTCATTAACCTCACTGTTTGCTGATGCAGTCTAGCTTCCCGTCTGCTGAGCAGCCTGTTACAGGCCAGCGGGGTCGAATGGCCCTTCAGCTGGTGGTTTTTGGCTCAATTTAGGGTCGTAACAAGGTAGATGTGATTAGAGTCGAGAGCAGGTGTAAAGAACATACTTTCCACAAAGTATCTTGGATGGAAAGAGCAGATTTAATACCTTCATTGCTTTTCCTGTCTAACACCCAACCTTGATTTCTATAGAGTGCTGCAGGAGTGAGTCCTAAAATCCAGAAGTGAGTTAGCATTTTAGCACTTCTGGTTCCCTCATCTCAAAGTCAATGGGTTTTTTTTTAATGTGTTTTTGGTAAGATGCCTGAAATAAGGATTGTGGTTCAAGATTCAAGATTTCTTTATTATCGTTGTGCATGCACAACAAAATTGCAACTGTGTCCACTCACATGGTGCAAAAAGACAAAAACATAATCAAATCAGTAATAAATAGAAGCATAAAAAAGCACCAGCTATAAGCAATATATATTAAAATCGTAAGCAATATATATTAACATCACAAGCTAACGTTTTGTTCTAAGACATGAAATATGTCGGTGAATTTCGAAGCTTTTGAGTGTCTTTAAAAAGTTGTTGCTAATAAGTGGCTAAATGAGACCTCATTGGCTTTTTGTCGAGGGAACGAGGGTGATGCTAACTTCCTGGTTGGCCTACAACAATACGTCGTTCCTTTGGCACTCTACCTAAAACAGGGAATGTACTACATTTATTTGAGGGTTTCTTCACACATTCTCTTGTCCTCTTGGTTTAAGGTTATAAATGTCACTGGTAGGGCTGCACGATATGGATTTTTTTCAGCCGATACAATATCCGATAATTACCCATTTCTCATGGCTGATAAGATAACCGATAATTTCATATTTTTAAAGTTTAAAAAGAAGTTCATAACCTGTAGTTACGCACCTGAGCGTAAGAAAGGCTCAGATGTAGTGAGCAAAGATGGATCATTTATTATTCCATAGCTCTGACCTAACCAAATTACATCATTATTGTTAATGCAACAAAAACAAAGTGACTCTTCAAATGTTCGTTTATTTTTTCTAGTAAAGTACATCAGAAAACTTGTCAAACACACTTTGGCTTTTATAGAGCATTTTTCCTCAGAATTCAAATTCTATGCATTGACATAATCTGTCAAATCAGACATGTCAATGAATAATCAATACGTGTTTATTGGCAAACCAACTTTAAAGGTGCATACCGCCACATACTGTATGTATGTACATACTGTGTGTATGCTGCACTTGTTAAGTCAATGAAAGTGATTTGGCTTTATATTATCTGCTGATAATTTATCGGCTATAAGTTCAGTATCGGAATAATGCATAATAATATACATTTCCCATTATCGACTGATAATTTGTCGGTACTGATATATATCGTGCATCCCTAGTTACTGGTTTAGGATAAAAGGTTTATTAGAAACAACAAAGTATACAGCAGTAATAGCATTGCAATATAATACAATATAAGTATAATAATCTAAGTAGAGTATAAAGTTAAGAATGACGGGTCTTCCTGTTTTAGAGCCAATTACAGCCCATTACATGGTAGGAGGATGAATTGTAATGGGACCTGACAGGCATCGACATGGTCCTCACTTTGTCAGCCATGTCTAACAGCATTTATTAGTATCTTGTTGACTTTTGTCTCTCAGTGTTACCTTTATGTCAATGGACGTGCAAGGTAAGTGAAACTGTCACTAGTGGACAGTCTATTTGTGGCCGTTTATCTGCCATAAAATCCACCCTAAAGCCTTAATCCTGCGCTCATCTCCGTGTGTCTGAATAGTTTGTCTGTGGCCTGCTTTCATTGTATCTGAGGCCTGAGGTCTTCAGTCAGGAGCTCTGGGACAAGTAGAAAAAGTAAAATATGCCCTTGAAAAACTTGATACCCGGAATTGTACAGATTGTCTGTTTTATTAGAAATGCTTTGACTCTGCGACTGCGCTTCTTTTTCAGAAGGCAACCTTTTGCCAGTTGCCTTTTGAAGTCTCTGTTTTCATGACATTTGAATGCACTTTCTGTCATATCATGTGTGGAGAGTGAAAGAGAAGTTTGTGTCATATCAACTCGCCAAATACTGACGCTTGGTCAGTGGCCCTGCGCTTCAAACTGTGACGTGTCGGGGATGGCGTGTCAGTTTCCGCTCGTTACATGCATGCAGTGTCTTTTCAACTTCCAATGTAGGGTTACTTTGTTTTTAGGTTTAGGCAGCAAAACTACTTGGTTTAGGAAAAGATCGTGGTTTGGGTTGTAACTTACATTTGTGGTATTACGAAATGTTGCTTAAGAAAGAGTTTAGAAAAGACAAAATACAGGAGAAAAGAGTAACAAACAATGAAACAGTAATACAAGTAATACAAATAGAATAAAAATAGAATAAAATATAAAAATAGAATAAAGTAGCTATATACACTATAAACACACACACACACACACACACACACACACACACACACACACACACACACACAGAACACAATATTTGCTGATATCACAAAGTCTGCCATGATACAGTTTTGATTTGATTTAATTCAGGAGCCTGCGATCGATATGAGACGATATCATTACCATTTAACACAATCAGTTACATTTATATCAACTCATAAAAAGCAACTAAAATATGATTTGACAATTGTATTACTGAGCTCTTCCAGACATTTAAATGAGAAACAATCTTCTTTTAAATGAAAAGTATAAATATAAAGTGGGAAAATACAGTAAAGGTGCATCTTAAAGATGATGATATGTATCGATATTTTCACTTTGCATCAATGACTGAATTGATGCAAAGATCCAGGTCGATGTATCATTACACCCCTATGAAAAACCTGAAATATGACCTATGGGTCATATTTACTGCTGAATTTTTCAAACGTCATTGGCAATGTTTTGAGCAGCACAAACTAAATCTCATTCAACTTCAGTGAGGTGGCTTGTGGCCACTGCTGGTATTGTCACCTCATAGGAGGGCCACTACAACATACTACGCACTTCTGAAAATGTACTTTTTAATTTCCATTACAACAAATAAAGCCTCCTCCACCATCTGCCTCTTCTTATCAGAAACTGAGTGGGCAGTCACGGGCACCTTTGACCTTTGAAAGAAAATAGCATCCCAGTTTATTTCTTTGCGTGCAGCGAAAGACGAATCCACTTGACTGAGCTTTTGAAATAAAAAATCTTTCCCCACACCCTTTAGACAACCTTATAGTGAAGCTGTTTTTCAGACAAAGCATTCAGTTAGAAGTCAAATCGTTAAACTCATTACCGGGGCAACGATTACCGCACGTAACATATTTACATTTACCTCTGAAATCTCTTTACATTGTAATGCTAATTCAATGAACATTTCATTCCAGCCCTGCAATTGTAATGTGGGTCTTGTAAAGTAACACTTGTTGTGAGCTAATTGTTGCCTATTGGGAAATGTAAAAATCTAATTGAATGAGTTTAGCAGGGGCTCATTTCACATATTCAGTTAAAACCAATCTATCCTCACCGCTGGAAACTGATGATTTGAGAGTAAGTCTTTTGCTAAGTTGACACACATTCCCCCATCCTTCCACCCACACACACACACACACACACACACACACGCATTCCCCCATCCACCCACACACACTACAGCGACTTTATGCATGTGTCTGTGTTTCATAATAGTCCATTAGTGTGCAGTAAAAACACAAATTAGTTGAGATGAAGAGACAGACCCACTGGGGTTCAGAGCTAATATGCAGTCATAAAACACACACACACACACACACACACACACATTTTCATAGAGTGTGTCAATAGAGACACATAGAGAAACTGATTTATTACTGAGTCTTTGCACAGCAATGTTGAACATTCAATTTTCTTTCATTAGTGCTTCTCTGTATGTTTGTGTGTGTGTGTGCGTGCACGTGCGTGCATGTGCGTGCGTGAATATGTGCAGTTTGTATTTGTGTGTAACTGTGTGCCCCACAGAGTAATGAAGGATGTTGAAAGGAAAAATGCAAAATAAGAGAGGGGGAAAAAAATGTGACAGATGTTCTTTGGCCTTTTGCATTGCAGAGAGACAGAAAGAGAGACAGGAGGTGGAGAGAGGAGAGAGGTCACAGAAGTAATTAATTGCTCTTTTTCACTCCCCGGAGTAAAAAGGAGAGATGATTATGCGTCTCTCCTTTAAACACAAGTATTGAGAGAAAAGCAGAGCCATCAGAGTAATGGTGTGTTTAAATTGCAGCGAGCTGCAGGGAAAGGAAAAAAAAAAGAAAACTAGTTTGTGCGACATTCCCTTCAGAGTGAAGCTAAGAAAAAAAGAGCTGCTGCTCGCAGAGGGCCGTAAGAGGCAGGTTTCAGTTGTTTCGGAGTCACTGGTGTCTCCATGCATATGTTGCTCTCAGATAACAGCTGGGATGCCTCCGTCTTTAATTGTAGTGTGGTGGCCTGCAGAGAAGACCCAAATGTCAGCAGGGCTCGACGGCAAATTGTCAGTGCAGCTTTTTCCAGATTGTGCGTGTGGGTGTGTATTTGTTGTGCAAGATATAGCAGTGTGGAGTGGATTTATGCTGTTGATTTGGGACTGTCCATCTGGGGACAAAACTTGGACATGTCCGGCGCAGAGATTAGTTCAGGGCTTATAGGGAGCCGAAGTTTGTAGTTTAAAATCCCGGAAATTAGTTTGCGTTTCAGCACTTCCGGTTCCCTCACCTTAAAGTCAGTGTGTATTTTGAATGTGTTTTTGGTTAGACATCTGAAATAAGGTATGTGGTTAACACAACCTTTTAATGTTTTGTTCTACGACATAATATATGTCGGTAAATACCCTGCTGGTGCATTTCGAAGCTTTTACGTGTGTTTAAAAAGGCGGTTGCTAACAAGTGGCTAAATG
>JAOVVB010186479.1:0-11138 GCA_028570985.1 Heterobranchus longifilis | reverse complement strand
TCACTTCAGGGAAGTTTATTGTAACACTTTGGTCGCCGAAAAATGTCTTTTTTGGCGTTCAGTAGCACCGTGCTAACTTGCCCCTTGACCTGGTAACATAACGCCCGGTTTCAAAAGCGCAAGTTGTATGTATATATATATATATATATATATAAAATAAACAAACATTAACAAAACAAATAATCTTACCCATCACGAAAATTTCACCATTGACGACAACAGCGCTGCAGCGATACTTTGAGTACGTCATGGGACAGAGCTCTGACCACTTATTTGTGTTGGGATCATACTCCAGGAGGCGGTTACTAAGACGGTCAGGCTCATCATCCACCCGGTATGACTGGATGGTTGAAGGGGAGGGAGTGTGTGACAAAGCAGAGCAGGTGCAGTCAGAGAGGAATCACATGCAGACGAGCTCATATTAAATGTGTTGATGAAGTTAACACATGGAAAGATGTTTTGACATCACCTGTGGTGTTCGACCACCTATCACATAAAGGCGATCTTTCATCCTGACCACGCTGTGATAGGCCAAAGGCATGGGCAGGGGTGCTGCACTGCGCCACCGTCCTCCCTGCAGAGACCATCGCTCCACACAGTTAGTGATGAGAAACTGGTTCTTCAGCTTCATCTGCCCACCCAGCAGATACAGAGTGTCACCCAGTGACCCCAGAGCGTATGAGTCACGGTACTCTGCTGACGTCAGGCACTCCCAGCTTCCTTGGGCCTCTACTTTGTACCTGGCAACCCAACATAACAATCAGTACCATCCCATCTGTGTGTCTGCAAATTAGGGCTGGGTATCGTCAGAGACAAACCGATTAACCAAGACCCCACAACTCAGTAATTTCCTGTATCTGTGTCACGTGTGTTTAGTTACGGCCCCGTGTCATTTTTCTGTCTCAGCAACGCAAGCTCTGGCAACACAGCTAAGCTAACATGTTTTTTTTAATGCTAAATGCTGTGTAGATATCTCATGTTAGCAAAATATAAATAAATTGTGCAAATATAACTTTTCATCCATTCAGATGACATTTACTACATTTCAAACGAGACCGTGCCCACTTAGGAGACAGGAAGTGTGTACCATTTCATATAATTGGTGGTATTTGTGGTGCCGTATTGAATATCTTTGATATTGTTTAAAAAAAATACAACCAATACCGATACATCAGCCATACTTTTGAACATTTTGGTGGCATCTCACTGAACTGCTAACTTGAAATAGACCGTGCTCGACTGTATGGGTTGTAGCTGCTGCAGTAGTGGGCCAATCACACGCTGCATTAAATTGAAGAACGCTTGCGGTGATTGGCTGTGAGAAAAAACATACAAATAGTCTTTTTTTTCTAGAACTGGGTAAAGAAAGAGATCAAATGCAGGTATCGTTTGGCTGGAGAAGTTTTTTTTTTTTACTACTTGGTGTTGGTTATTTTTGGTCGATATACCCTAAAGGTATCGAGTACCGATACCCAGCCCTAGTGCAAATACAGAGTTATCAAATGTGTCACTTAATATCTTACCTGTAAATCTCAACATTTATGTCCTTCTGTCGAGCCATTTTTCGAACACCTGCTTCTCCTGCCACTATAATGTCATTTCTTTCAGTTACAACCCCGGCGCACACATACCCCAGAGCCTCTGCATAGCGAGGTGAAGTGATGTAGTAGGTTCGGCCTGTGGATGGGGCATAGCAAAAGCTGCGCTCAGTAAAGTTGCCATATCTTGACCTAATCCCACCACCGTCATTTCCAACACAGAGCAGCAGATCTGTGGTCTCCATGCCGTACCGCAGCTTTAGTTTGCGCGGTGCAGCTGAGGGATGCATCGCAGTGGCATCCAAGGCTTGATTGAGCATCTCTAAACATTCAGCATCGGATATCAGGGCCGTGTTCCTCTTCATCGCCTCTCTTAAGTAGTCGGGGTTTATCAGTGGCAGACGGACCTTCCTCAGGAGCTCTGGAAGATGCAGAATACGGAGCTCTATTTCTATCAGAGTGCCGTGTTTGACCCAGCGAAGGACCACGTCCAGGATGGTCTCTTCTCGTGAAACATTGAGGTCGTCAGAAGTCAGGAGCTTCCCCAGCTGATAGGCCTCCAGCTCCAGGACCTCCTCATTTTGACAGACTTGGACAAAGTGCTGCCTCACGAAGCGCTGAGCATGATCAGCCAGTTCCTCTGCACCGAGGTCACGGGCAAAGTAATACACACCAAGGCAGTTGGAGGCATCCATGTTCTCGGTCATGTGCAGCTGACAGCGAGTGAAGATGTCATCCATCTGCAGGAGAAAAGCTGCAATAGAGATGCCCTGTACGTTGGCGTTGGTGAGAGGAAGATCGGAGCAGTACATGTAGTTCAAGATGAGGGCCAGGCTGTCTGCAGGGGTGTCGCGCAGGAATATTTCTCTGTTGTTGCACTCGCGCAGGCCGCATGTGAACATTACACGGAAGTATGGGCTAAAGGCGGATAAAACGACCCGGTGACAGGGAAAGCTGATGCCCTCAGCAACCAGCACCACATCTGTCAGATGCTCACTCTCCCTCATCTTCCTCAGCTGGTCGAGTAACAGCAGCCCGTGTTTGGCTGTAAGATCCATTTTGCCTCAACGTTTTTAGTAACAACAATATTTAAAAAGTTACACGGGAAGTTTTATGCACTCTGAACAACTGGTCAGGTGTCTCTGAAAGAAAAAAAAAACAGAAACAAATGTTGAGCAGCCATCAATATATCAAATAGGAGTGACATTTACTTGTAATTAGGACTGCAACTAACGATTATTTTCATTGTCAATTAATCTGTCGATTATTTTGTCGATTAATCGATTAGTTGTTTGGTCTATAAAATGTCGATCAGTGTTTCCCAAAGCCCAATATGACATCCTCAAATGTCTTGTTTTGTCCACAACTCAAAACATGCTTGCTGTCATAGAGAAGTAAAGAAACCTGAAAATGTTTACATTTAAGAAGCTGGAATCAGATAATTTTTACTCATCTTTGCAGCTCTACTTGTAATACTAAAACTGCTAGTCAAATCAACTGTTTTTATGTTATGCACATTTGTTAATCTTAGGTATCCTGACAATGAAAATGTCGATAAAAAAGAATTATTGTATTACTTGATAAGAAGTCAATCTAACATTACAAAGATTTGAACCATTGGAGCATATTTAAGTAATACAGAACCACATCCTTGTAATGGCTTAAGTAATGGCAAACCTTTTAAGGATATTTTCAGCCACCATTCTAATAAACTACATTTCCTAATTAGCTTTAGATATAATAAATGCTAGAAAAAGGGCACCATTGTCTATATACAGTAACATGTGCACTGAAGTTAGCATTCCATCTGTCTGTGTCACACAGCATTCTCTTGTAAAAGCCTTACCATAGTCATCAGCTCCTCTGTTATCTTTGGTCTAAAAAGACCAGTAAATGTCCATGTTTTGTTGATGTTGTCGAATGTGGGTCTTAGAGAGGGTCTGAGCGATTGCAAGAGACAAAGATATGTACCCCCTCTCCTGCTCTGGCCCTCTGAGCCATTAACCCAAAATAGACAGTGTTGTGGCAGCCAGCAAGTAGGTCAGAAGAGTTTGGCTGATCAGGAGAGAGAGAGAGAGAGAGAGTAGGTTTTCAAGCCATGATAGTGACAAATATTGTGAATGTTGTTTTTGGCATTCCTAATTTGACTCATTGGCATTATGTTGTATTATGTGTTTAAAGTAATTCTCAGTTCCAGTTTGTTTCCCTCGGTCACGTGCGTGGAGCTCTGGAATGACTGAAATGAAACATTGCCCCTCGCTCGGATTCAGATTTCATGGCGGCACTCTCTTAAAGGCCCAGTATACTGTGTGCCCACATGTTGCAAAAATCAGACCATGTCTAATTCTTGAGGCTATTGCATCAACCATAGTAAAGTTGGTAAACTAAATGTATTTATGCATCTTAATTTGTAATGTGTTAGATATTAACTGACCACTAGTGGATTGTGGTATCCTAAATATTTTTAAGTATTTTGTCCAGAAGTAGCTCTCCATAAAGTCTCACTTGCCCAATATAATTAGAGCTTAAGGTGTCATTTCATGGTTCATTAGCTTTACTTTTGCAAGTGAATGGGGAAAAACCGATGGGAACACACCTGTTAAACATCCATTGAAATTCAACAAAGTTAATATTTTCCTCTTTAAAAGCATAATTACATCCTTTTGCTTATTCCAGTTAGCCAATTTTGTCACGAAGAGGCTCTGCCCACAACATCCTGACTATAGTTAACCATTAGGCAATATGATGTACATAACCTGTTGTTCTTGTGACAGCAGTACAGTAGCATCTGTAGTAAAGAGTAAAAGAAACAACAAGTTGCACAGATTTCGACAGATTCAGCTCAATGGACTCTACACGCAGATTTGGGAAATACAGAGTGGATCGGGAAGTTCTGGATGAGCAGAGACTGGAAGAGGTAACGCAGAGAAAAACATTCTCTGACACTCATCCTCCTCTAACTGAACGGCTTAAAGACTCCTTCAGGTAAGGCGCATTTTATGGCTTTATACTTTATGGCTTACTGTGCTGTGGATGTAAATGTCTGACCAGAGACCCATCTTCAGTAAATGCATGCTTTAAAATATCAACCAATGAAAAAAGACTTTCACTTCTGTCTCTGTGTATCCTTCAAATCTCTTGCAGATGTACGGTACCCAAACTGAAACAAAGTGTGGTGAGCAGCTTGCCTGTGTTGTACTGGCTGCCCAAGTACTCCGTCTGGGACTACGGCATGCCAGACCTCATCTCCGGCATCAGTGTGGGCATAATGCACCTGCCACAAGGTATGACAATAATCCTTTTTTTTCCTATAGTGGGTGAATTTCATGAAAAATACTTCTGCACACTCTGACAAAAAAGTTTCAGTAACAGGTGCATAGGACAAAAAAAGTCACTAAGAACAAAAAGAAGAGGTCCTGCACACTGTTAGAAGCTTTGCAACGTAGAACTGAATATTTTATTAAGCAGACCAGGTTTCGATCCGTGTGGATCTTCCTCAGGTCTAAAAAACAGAGTGACAGACATCTCTTACATAACATAGGTCACATGACACGAGATAAGGAACACCTGGTCCAAATAGGCCTCATTAGTATGCGCACACAATAAGGATACATAACAAACATTTAGCAATAAGCAGTATCACTGCAAACATAGTGTTAAAAAAAATAAATAAAATGGTACAAACATATCAATAAGGAGTATATTATCTTAAACCATGAGGGATCAGACAATGACAACACTGGACTAAATATACAAAATGTGTCAGCATAATACAAAACTAGTCAGTAGAAAAAAAGATATAGAATTCTAAGTAGAAAAAGAATATGTAGAAACAATATAGCAATTGAGGGTATATGACAAAATCTAATTTTGACTTTATTTCATACTCTTTGTCATACTCAAGCAATATTTTGGAGAAATACTTTATTACTTTCCCTCTGGAAAGTGTAATACTACAATAAAAATAGCATAGCTTCTTAACCAATGTTTTTGAGACAGGTGTAACCATAACAAAACTTATTTTTCACAGGTTTGGCATATGCAATGTTGGCTTCTGTACCTCCTGTATTTGGGCTCTACGCGTCCCTCTATCCAGCATTGATCTACTTCTTTTTTGGAACTTCACGTCATATTTCCATCGGTAAGTAAAGAGAGAGAGAGAGACGTTGTACCGTGGCCATTATAACCTCCACCATAACACATGTTGCTATCTTTCATTGTGTTCAGGTACATTTACTGTGCTCAGCATCATGGTGGGCAGTGTGACGGAGAGACTTGCTCCAGACGCGGATTTCCTCACAACAAATGGGACCAACGTCACTGCAGAGGTGGACATAACTGCCCGGGACTCATACAGGGTGCAGGTGGCGGCTGCTACTACTGTCCTAGGAGGCCTCATTCAGGTTCAAACACAACACAGACATTATAATGTCTTATTTTATTGTTACACCTGCCAAAGCTCATATATACATAAATGGTTGTTTTCATAGGTGGCACTGGGTTTGGTAAAGTTTGGATTTGTGGGAACGTACTTGTCTGAACCTCTGGTTCGGGCTTACACAACAGCTGCTGCAGCCCACGCTGTGGTGGCACAACTCAAGTACATCTTTGGAGTTTCACCAACACGGTTTAATGGTCCCTTGTCACTGGTGTATGTGAGTACTGCCAAGTATTTGGTTCTGATTGCTGTGTTTTTACAGCAGCGCTGATCTGATTGTATTATCTGTTACGGCACAGTTGGCACTGATGATGGCAAAAGTAAGACTCACAAAAGAGTTTGATGTGTGTTCCTCATAATTTTCATTTAACCAAGATGTCACTTGAGATACACTGTCTCTTTTTCAAGATAATATAAGAACACACATATTTGCTTCATAACAAAACAGGACCTGAGAGACACTAGTGACAACACATGACTATTTAAAACAATTATAGTCCTCATGAAACATTATTTGAATATGATGCTTGATTGCTTGATATGAAGGCAGCATTTCCATGTGAGGTCTGTCTTGTAAATTGCTGCAAACCCAGGAGGCATAATAACATAATACAGTTGTACAAAGTTTTGAGTAGACTAGGGAAACTGAAGATTGTCCATCTAGTTGATTTGTTCTGATAATAATAGCTGTTGGAAACAGGAAAAGCATTTTACAAATAGAAACAGAAAGTTTACCAAGAATGGCTTTAAAGACACAATACAGACAAAAGTTTAGCTTAAAAAGCTTAAAAGTTCCTGAAAATAACAGGAAAACTCATCTCTGATGCAATATTTACAGAAAATAATATGAAATATCTATAAAAATATGGTATTTAGTGAGGGATCGTCAGTTTCCTCCATGAGAGAAAAGGGGTCCCTTAAGGGAACCTCTGACGTAAAATAACAGAAACATTACATGTGTGCAGCTAAATGTGTGCATGCGTGCGTGCGTGTGCATGTTTTAATGTGTACAGTAGTAAGCCATAATCACTGTCTGCTCTTCCTCTGTCGATTTTTAGACTCTGAAGGATGTTTGCTCCTTGCTGCCACACACTCATATCCCCACACTGGTGGCCAGTGTTGTGTCCATGGTGTTTCTAATTGCAGCCAAGGAGCTCAACTCTTTTCTCAGTCCGAAGCTGCCAGTGCCCATCCCAGTGGAGCTCATCACAGTCAGTTAAGAGGACACACTCTGGCCTCTCTTTATGTTATTGCCTCTGTGCTCTGTGCTGCTGCTGCTGATGTTGCAGCGCTGAAAAAGCACAGACACAGTGAAGCCAAGCAGCTGAATCAGCAGTAGTGCCTGGGCTTCTACATTTGTGCAGTGCACAGCAAAAATGAGCTATTTATGGCTAATAATTAGGTCCAGATCTAGCATATGATTTACTAGATTTTTTAATGATTAAAGGTTTGAAAATGTGTTGTGAAATGTGGCTTTGTTGTTTTTGTTTATGATCTATGTGTTTTCTGTGATGGCTTTAGATTGTTGCAGGAACATTGATATCAGCCTATACCCACTTGAACAGCAACTATACTATTTCAGTTGTTGGAGAAATCCCTAGTGGGTAAGTATTTGGGTTTATACTAAGTAATTATTTGTTGAGTGATATTCCCAGCTCCTTTAGTACTAACTCATTTCCTTCTCCTCTGTTCACCAGTCTAAGGTCTCCCAGTGTACCAGATGTGAGTCTTTTTGGTGAAGTTATTGGTGATGCTTTTGCATTGGCCATGGTTGGATATGCCATATCGATTTCACTTGGCAAAACATTTGCACTGAAACATGGATACAAGGTGGACAGTAACCAGGTAAACAACAAACACCTGTTTAATTCTGCAGATACCTTTTGTCATACTTCCGCATCCCTTTCTCTTTTGCTGCGTTGGCTGTGTACTTTTTATTTTTATTTTTAGTATGTACTGCTGCAGCTACCCTGACAAAGCACGTACTATTGCATGCAGTATGCATATAATTGGGACATACCACTTCATCATACTATTGACTCTCACGCTCATATATTCTGTGCAAAGGATTGTGGGTCAGAATAGCCAGAAAAGCATGCTGGCTTGCATACTGAAAAATGTGACCGGATGCAATAGGACATCCTGGTATTTTTGGCATACTGCATTTGACATACTATGTATTTGGGTCATAAAAATGTTTCTGGCATACTAAATAGTATGGTAGGATGTGTATTGGAACACACTTATTATTGTATTTCTCTGCTCATTCTTGTGTCTCTGTCTTTGCCCTGCTGCAGGAGCTGGTGGCGCTCGGCCTCAGTAATGCAGTGGGAGGCTTCTTCCAGTGCTTCTCTGTCTGCGCCTCCATGTCTCGAAGTCTCATCCAAGAGACCACCGGAGGGAAGACACAAGTGAGTGAGCAGCAACATTACATCAGCATGACCTCACAAGTACTGTGGACGTGCCACACGCAGTACTATAAATATGCAATGAATATGACCTATTTAAGGATGATTGAGGAACTGAAGGATAAAAAGGGAAATGATGTTGAATAAAATATAACCACATTATGTATATAAGTGTGCATGTGGAAATTCAAATCTGATGGTGCTAGAACATGTACTGCAGTAGCCACCAGACTCCATTGACAAAAACAGTAACTTTATGTTGTTGAAAACGGGAGGTTGCTAAACATCTGGTGCTCAGTTTAGTTAGTTAATTAGTGTTATTATGTGACTTTCGGATCCGAATCGAAGACTATATTATATGTAGTTGATAATCCGAACTAACATTGCGTCCTCATCTTATCGTCCCAATTTTTGTACATGTCCTACCAAAGTAACACAGCTGGCTGATAGTGTTACTCCTGTATGCTTATATGTAGCTACGTCATCATACCAGAGTGTATCCATCATGTAGAAACCCATGTCAGGTCACATGGGAAAAGTTTTTAGAAGGGCTTGTTGGGAAATTTTGACCAAAATCTGAATGTTTGGATTTGAATACATAAGGAACACTACTGGAAAACTACAGAATGATATAAAAACCTCAAAAAACAAATATAACAGAGTCTTCCTTTAAAGAGACAGGCGCTAAAATGGATCGTTTCAGACAGAGGGTGAGTACAGGTATATTCAGACCGACAGTATGAGAAAAACATTAAAGCATGTAAACAGTAGAAAGAAGTAGTAGAAACCCAAAATATAAGTATGCACCTGGAAATTAGCATAATATGTTCCCTTTAATTCATCTCTGCTAAACATGAATATGTTAACATGCCTGTTGAACACAAATATTTGAATAAGAAACAACCTTTTGTGTTGCTCTCACAGATGGCTGGAGTGACCTCAGCTCTAATTGTGTTGGTGACGATAATGAAACTTGGACCCCTGTTCCAGGAGCTGCCAAAGGTTCTGCTTTGTTTTGTTTTTTTACCTCACACGTCTGTGTACACAACTGATTAATGATGCTAAAACTTGGGTGTGCTTGTTTCAGGCCATCCTTGCAGCGATTGTCTTTGTAAATCTGAAGGGCATGTTCAAGCAGCACTCTGACATCGTTACACTGTGGAAAAGCAGCAAGATTGATCTGGTGAGAGGTTAAAGTATTACTCATTTTTTTTTAAAAAAAACCTTAAAAGTAACAATTGTGGCAGAATTCGCCATGGTGTTGAATCTGGAAAAGTGTCAGTCCTCTGGTTTCCTTTTCATCATTACACTAAAGACTAACGTCATGCTGCATCCCCAGGTGGTGTGGTTGGTCACCTGGGTGTCAACACTGCTGCTCAATCTGGATCTGGGTCTCGCAGCGTCGATCATCTTTGCTCTGCTGACTGTTATCTTCAGAACTCAGCTGTAAGACTCCTCATCATAGTATATTTCTCATACTGAGTCATATTGTGTGTGTGCGTGCATGTATAAATATTAGTATCTGATGTTAGGCTATAAGATCTGAAACATTAACAAAAACATATTGCACACATCATAATTTTGTGTTTTTTAATCCATTCAGGCCAACATACTCTGTTCTAGGAAATATTCCAGGTACAGAACTGTATGTGGATATAGAGACCCACAGAGAGGTGAGACAGAAAGACGGGAAACCAAATCTTTTCTACTCTCACTGCAAAAAAAAAGGCTAATGACTTTTTGCTATTTGGCAGGCGAGAGAGATTCCAGGTGTTACTATATTTCGCTCTTCTGCTACGGTATATTTTGCCAATGCTGATCTCTACCTTGAGGCTCTGAAAGAAAAGGTTTGTTCTCTTTCCTTGTAATACTATCTATTCTAGGGCTGCAACTAATTCATTTTTCTAGAAATGTTTCACAGAATCCAAGGTGGCGCCTTCAAATTCCTTGTTTTATCTGACCATCAGTCAAAAAACCAAAGATTTACATTACAATTTTATGATTTACTTTACTTATGTACTGGTACTTTCATGTTGCACACTACTGAAGAGCTGCTAAACAGATTTTCATTGTTCTAAACACAATGCCAATAAAGATCTATTATATTCTAAAGATATTCAATTTATTACCTCCCCAAGGACGTTATGTTTTAGATTTGGTTTGGATCTGAGTGCCCTTCTAGTTTAAATCCTCACATTTTAGAGGTTGGAGTCAGATAAATGTTTAGCATTTTTGCATTAAAACTGACTGAAATGATTAACTGATTATCAAAATACTTGCCGATTATTTGTCTGTCCATCAATTAATCAGTTAATTGACTGATTGTTTCAGCTCTAATCTCTCCTCAGTTTTAGCCCCTTCTTTACCAAAGCAACAATTTATTGTTTTTGTTCCTTTTGTTATATTTTGACAAGATGCAGATTAAGCTTTTTTCTTCTTTATCTGTTTTCAGAGTGGGCTTGACATCAGTAAAATGATCATCTATAAGAGGAGGCAGGAGGCCAAACAGAGACGTAGAGAAAGGAGGGCTGAGAGACGGGCAAAAAGGCAAGCCAAGAAAGAGGTATACTGAAAATGTTTCACTTCACTGCAGAAACTGGGTTGCTTACAGAAACTTTAGAAAACATTGGCACAGAAAATTGGCACCACAAGTTATAATAAGTAGATGCCTGTAGAGTGTCTTCTGTCACACTGGGCAGAACTACAGGGGAATAGTGTGATCCTCCCACGCGCTACGTCCTGCTGGTGAAACTC
>JAOVVB010186458.1:0-11138 GCA_028570985.1 Heterobranchus longifilis | reverse complement strand
TGACGGTGACGTTTAACGTCCTCGACAACCTCTGTAGTCTCATTTAGCCACTTGTTAGCAACCACCTTTTTAAACACCAGCGGGGTATTTACCGACATATTTTATGTCATAGAGCAAAACAGAAAACAAAAACACATTGAAAAAAACTCATTGACTTCCAGGCGAGGGAACCAGAAGTGCTAAAATGTTCATTTCCGGGTTTTAAAACTACAAACTAATAATGGACCGTCGGACCAATGACAAAGCAACTTGGTTTTTACCAGTTTTTCAAATTTAAAATGTTGTTTTCTATGGTATAACGATTTTGTAGCTGGTAAAACAGACAGCCTTAACTCAATGTAGTTACTGTATTTTGGCTTTGTAAGGCAGCATATTTGTCGGAGTTACCCTCCAGTTTAACTCTGCTTTTATCTGTAAAGCAACTTGTTAAACCGCAGGCAGATGAGCTGTTACGTCCATATTAAAATAGCACAGGTGTCTCGGTGTTCTCCAGCTCTCTTCCATATTTCAGTCAGTGATTTGCTCACAAGCAGCAGCTGGGTTTCTGGTTTCAGTATTCTCTGGCTGATACAGAGGCCGTTCCCTTGAAGCATTTGTAGCCTTAAGTGGTGTTTTAGTTTCCTCGGCTGAATGGTTTTACTTTCCTGTCAGCACGCTCCCCTCTGGCGATCAAACATTTTCTCACTCCCAGGATTTTTGATTCGTCAAATGAAAAGGTTACCCACTGAGTATTACACTTTCTCTAACCTTTAGTGGCCGTGCAACACTTTTAAAGCTGCAGTGCGTCTCTGGCAGCAAGTGCTTTTAGAAAACTTTTGCGAGAGTCTTAATGAGAAGAGGCCGTTTTTTTTAATCTGATGGAATCAAGCACCTTGTAATTCCTAAGTTATAGGATATGACATGTATTTTGTGAAAGCATCTACTCCTGACAGACGTGTGTACATGTGTGTGTGTGTTTCAATCCAAGTGATGCGATAAGTTCTCATTCCGTTCTCCATGTACAGTACAGTTCGCCACCATATCAGACATTTTAAATGTGAGCTCTAAAAACTATTTATTTATTGTTTCGTTGATTTTGCTGTTGTGTCTTCCTTATCAATCAGAGATTTTTAACTTTTTTTTCCGTCCAATGCCTCTGATATCTTAGCATCACTGTGCATTATCAGTGCCTGTAATAAATCCTAAACTGTAGAATCGCTAGGTGATAAATGCGGACTATCCCTGATTAAAAATGTCAGGAGTATCCTTTAAATTTATTGAAAAACATTTGCTGCTCTGGTTTGGATATTGGATGTATGTTAGCAATGTTAAAGTCAATGGGATTTCAAATAATTGCACTGAAAATGTTTTTAACTTTAAATCCGTTTCTCCCCATTGTCTCATAATGAAGTTTAATACAACAGGAGTGTAATCGATTAGTTACAGAAAGTGGGTTTCAGTCCCATTGACTTGCACAAACGATCCCCCAAAAAAGAAACAATATGTAAGTATTTCTAATTCATAATGAATCAGATAGGCTGCTTAAAATCTGAATTATCCTTCTAACTGTATCGTCTAATTCTGAGATTTGACTGTAAATCTGTTCTTGTGTAAATACGACTGTTGTTTTCTTCCTGCTGATTCTCTTGTGCACAATTTCAAGCGACTGAAATATCAGGTGCAGTGTGAAAATAAATTTTAAAACAAAAAAAAGTGTTTTTTTTTCCTCATCTTTAACCGTGTATTAATACATTACGACCACATGGTGGTAGTACCGTATTATGACACGCGATGTACTGGATAATTCTGCCAACTTTTGTATTTGTGACCTCTGTGTTTTCCTGTCTGATCATATGAGATTGTTAATGAAAACCGCTGCAGGCTGTCTGTTTTACATTCTCTTATTTTAATTTGGATTGTGTTTTGGGCCCTCAGGGGTTACCTCCAAATGTCCCCCAAATACTCGTTTTATAAAGAGGGGGATAAGGGAGCACTGGTCATAATCATAACACAGTTGTGTCTTTTCACTTTCACTATAGATGCATTATACAGTGTATTAACTCACGAGAATTTACATAATCTCTGGATGTGTTTCATGCCTGCTTTAATTAGAACTCGGGGCAGGAACGTTGTGCTGTGTGATTCACTGCAGCGCAGGAGACGCTGACAGAGGTGGACAGAGAGGTGAAAAAGGGTACGAAAATCCCCCCGAAGACACAAATGAATGTGAACAGTGATGGGAGGATCAATATTTAATGTTCAGCTGTACTGAGAGCGGCAGACTGTTAATTGGCCTCGCAGGAGCAGAGCATTGACTCGTGGCTGACTCACACTGCCTTATGCGCGCCGTGTCGAACTTCTACTCTGTTCTGTTGTACTTTATGATATTCTAATAAGTGATGACATAACACGCACCCACAATGCATCTCTCAGCCTCATTATCTCAACACAACTTATTTCCTTTTTCTGCTGTTTTTGACAGGGAGCTGATGCATTTTAGAGAAGTGTGATTGATTTGCATACCAGCCTGTAAATCAGCCCTCACTTAGAGGGTCACATTATTGCTGTAAGTTAACTAACTCACTAACTGACATTATTGGTTTATTAGTAATAATACTCAACTATCAGGTGACGGATAAATGTTCGGCAAAGTCTTTTAAAGATCTCCTCCACACATTTAAAGTATGTAAAAAATAATAATTAACATGGTTTTCCCACAAAAAAAACACATCTACTCTTCTCCCTCATTAAGAAATTCTGGATCTGGCCTCAAGCCCCGCCCACCTCCGCTTCCGCCCCAGCCACAAGTGATTTGATTGGTTTCTTGGTACATATGATGTCATAAAACCTGTCTGTCTGAAACCAGATTTTTGAGAATGTTGGCACGCTGCAGTTTCAAGGCAGAAATTCTCAGCCATGGTGTTGACTGCTCATTTCACTCATGATATGTCTTGTAGCAAATAAAATACACAATATAGACATGTTAACATGGTTAAAAACTTCATGGGAGAGGCTCTTTAACCAATATTAGCTGGTCTAGCTTTCCGTGTTGAGCTTCCAGAATTTGTCATACATGTTGCGGCTGGCTAGGTTTTAATGTATTGCATAACATAAGAGCTGGCATGCTGTATATGTGTCACTTAAGTAATATCACAATGTTTGTTCACAAGTATTTCTGTGCAGAAAAATACTAGGAATTTCTTGCATAGACTATGTGGAAACTTTATTCTAAGTGCATGTTTGATTACACGTGCAGAGGGCAGCACCCTAAAAAAACATTGTCCTGCATCTGACTGACTGGTATCTTCTTGTATCTTCAGAAACTAGTTGATAACATGTTCCAGTACTGTTAAGGAGAGACAATCACGGCTCAAAGGTTTCAGTTTCTGCCAATCTTCCTCAAAAGCTCTATCAGGGGTTCAGCTGAACTTGCCTTGACTTGTTTTGACTTTTTATCTAAAAAAAAAGACTTCATATATTTAGACTATATTGAATGAACTAAACACATGCTGCCACATACTGTATTTTAGATCAGCTGGAAGCCAAACACTGGCTCTATAAATGGTAAAACTATCAATCCTAATAAGAGCATTTTTCAATACACTTCAAGCTCAAGGAAATACATAGTTCAGCATAAATCAACAAGGCCATCAGCTGGATGGAGGTCCAATTAAGTTCAAATGTTATTGTCAAGCTTTTTTTAAAATTTTTTTTAAAGTTACCCATTTATAAAGAATATCTTCCAGTGACCCCCTCTGGTTACTAATAGACATTACATTTGTGCATCTGTTTGCTTGTTTGTGAATGATATCCAGTGTACAAAGAGCAAATGTGCCAATTTTAAAGACAAAGTTGTCTTGCTCTGCTTTCATGTTTACATTAGGATTTGTGTAATTACAATGTTAGTATAATATTTAGTATTTTAAATGTAATCTTGGCTCATCAAAACTCTGTCAGAGGGAGATGCTGCCACAGATTTAACAATGCTCAGTTAGATTTTAACTTTATTTTTGAAATGATAAACATATTCTAACATATTTTGAAATGAGAAACATGTTAATTTAACTCAATGGAAGTTTCTAAAATTGTGTTGGCATTTGCATATAAATGTATGTTACAGACAAAAGTATGCCTATATCTTGTAAGTGTATCTGTAAGTATATCTTGCACCCGAATCCATTAAATTGTATTGTCATTTTACTTGCATAGAATGAAATATAGTTCTTCATTCCAAGATATTCCGAAAAATACGCTTGTGGTAGTACTGTATATGCATTCATACATTGTGGTTTATAGGCATAAGAAATCTATAATTTGTTATTCATGTGTGTACAGAGGTAAGTAGTAGTAGTAGCATCTTTAAACATTTGGGAAAATAAAGAATTGCTGCACAATATTCAGTAAACACACTTTATTTCACACAACTATCAAACACAACAATAGAAAAATTAGACTTGCAACACATCTGGTATACAGGTTGTTATATGCTGTTACGACCCTCAGAAAAGCATATATGCACCGTTGTTACATTATCATATGCTCATTTACTGCTTGTTTTCATCTATTTTTGTGTTTTATATTTTAAACACTTACACATTTATCTTTAGATAATACTCTATCAATTTGAAGAGTAGGATTTAAATATTTCACCTTATTGGTGAAGGTGTGATCAAAGATTAATCTCAAGCTTTCTACCCTTAACTTTTACATAAGACCTGTATTGAGCAGGAGTCTGCTGTAGATAGTCAGTAACGGTGTGGTAAAATTGATTCACTACAGATCTGAAAACATCTAGAATGTAATTAATGGTGCCATTTATGGACTCAATGTCCATAGCTGTGGTTGCATAATTGGTGATTGTTTTCATTAAGCTTACATGCTTGTCATAGAAAGCATTAATGTAGACAGCGATGGCATCAAGGACATCAGACTTTAAGGTGTTGTCAACAAAGTCCTGAGCTTTGTCAACAAAGAATTCTAAGGTGTCACCCAGTTTCTCCAGGAATATGTCTAGACTCTCCAGGTGTTTCAGAGGATCTATAATAGGATTAGGCATAGTTCTTACCCAGTCCCTAATTTCATCAATTATTTTGGCTCCAGCCATGACATCACCAATGGGCATTGTGACCTGGATTTTTCTCATCATGCCAAGCATGGCACTGAAAGAATATTCTACATTAACAGCTACCAGGTGCATTGCTTTCTCTAGTATAGTAGTAATGCTGGTGGTCAGCTTATTGAGCACCTCAATGAGAGGGGTCATCTCCTCAGAGCCAGGCAGTTTGACCTGGGTTTTCCTCAGGACCTTGATGGCATCATCCAGGAAGACCTGAACAGTCTTATGGTACTGAACAACAGTGTTCCTAAAGAGGATGGACACCTGGCTCAGATGTGGGGCATGGTTGTTTGCAATGTTGTGGGCCTCCTCGGTATAGTAAATAATACTATTCTTCAGCTGAGCAGCATGTTTGAACAGTTGGTATTTCTCAGCAAAGCTAGACAAACAAGACGTGATGGTAGGAAGTCTTTCCTGTAGTCCACTGAGCATGATGTCAGGGGCATCCATGTTGATGACCATCTTCAGATTCATTTTATCAGCATCCTTGGCTGAAGCTCTGACAGTCAAGATATCAACATCCTTCCCAGGATCAGACTATTTAAATGAAGAAAACATAAAATCAGATGTATAGCTCTTGATCATTGTAATTGTACGAATATAATAACAGTATGAGATCCTTACAGCATAACGCCCATAAAGCCTGGCATTCATCTGAGATGGGACCTTGCCATGGAGCTGAAGACCCAGAAAGCCAGTCGATGGGATTGAAATTGTGGCACTGATTCCATCTTTACGGACAGCATAACGCAAGCTCATATCAGTGAAGGCAGGGCTGGTTATGTCCACATTCAGGGTGAGACGGGAGTCACTGTAGAGACAAGCAGGAATTTGTCACTTTTCTGTAGTAAAGAAGGCAACTTTACCCAAGCAACAGAACGATTTAACAGGAAGCAATTACAAATATCTTTCATCATTAGGGTTGGGTTCCGTTCACATTTGAACTGATACCGGTACCTGGAATTCAGTACCAGTACCCAACGGTATCTTTTTTCAGTACTTTATTCTCTCTGTAATAACAAAAAAAAAGTTAATTTTAATATTGTTGTTTACTTAGAATATTATGTCATTTATTTAGAATATTTTACCAATACCCAACCCTAGTCATCATATGGTGTCTTTTCTCATCAAAGAAATCAAATTACAACTTCAAAATCCAAATCACATATAATTCTTATTTAAAGTGTTACCTCAGTGTATGGGAAAGAATATGTTGAATGTCCATGGTCAGATCAGTATGGGTGAAAACCGCCTTCCCAGTCAGGCTTATGCCAGCATGTTCAAAGTTCATGGTAATGGAAGCTGTAGAAGCACATTGACTTTAGTTAAATAAAGTAAATAAATAGTGATGGTTTGTATTTAGGTGTAAACTTTATATCATATGCTACAAAAAAACAACTAACTTACAGTCCAGGTCATATTCCAAGAAGACAATGGCGGAGGTGGCAGAGGACTTAAAGATGACTTTGGAGACAGGAACACTGCCCTCTACTTCAGCTGCCATGCTTGTAGTGTACAGTGGACTGACAAACTTGCCATTGGTAGAGATCTTTTGCTTTGCGCTTGTCACCTCAGCAACAGTTTTGTCAAAGATGGTGAGGTCACCCAGGCTGCTTGGCTGAGATATGTCAATCACAATGTCAGCAGTCAAGGAAGAAGTTGGTGCGAAGTCAATGGTAACCTCGGCAATATGCTTCCCGTTGGTGTTGAAATTGAACATGTTTGCCTCATTGTTGCTAGTATACTTCAGAGTTGCATACACACGGCTCAGGGAGGCTTCAACAGCAAGATTCTCATTTACATCCATGCCAATGACTTTTGTTGTGCCATAGTTAAGCTTGGCATCAGCAATAACCTTGGAGGTGGAGCGTAGGCCATCATTATTCAGGTAGAGATTAACTTCATTATCCAGGACTCCCAAAACTAGACAGTCTTCAAGCACTGTGCCATCCATGGTGGCCTTAGTAGATGACTCCATGGAAACATACTCAAAGGTTCCCTCCAGTTTCAGACTGTGGTCTGCATTGGCTTTTCCAACAGCCTCGATCACAGGGAGATTGAAGTCACACCTCATCCTCAAGGTGGAGACAGCATTTGCGTTGGTTTTGGTGTCTGCAACCAAATTTTGGTTTGCCTCCAGGTTGAGTATAGGCAGGGCAATCTTTGCAACAGTAGCCACAGAGACAGCAGTTTCAAAAGTCTCAGTACTCATACTGATGGTGCTGTCATGAGTAGCTTCAATGTGCTGATTTTCGAGGGACAGGGAATTGGCCAGCTTGATTCCTCTCTTGGTGGTCAGACTGGTGGTGCCATCAAGTTTGGCTTTTAGACTCTCAAACACAGAGGCTGTGGTAGCTCCCAGACGGAACACAAGATCATCCTCAGCATACAGTCCAGCATTGATATTCAGATTAATAATGGCAGACTTGACAGATAGCTCTGTGATCAGGTTACCCACAGAGGGAATCTGGATCAGATCCATAATATCAAGGGGGGCAGCCTGGCTTTTCTGGTAAACAATCTTGGTGTCCACATTAACAGTCTGCTCAGGGGTAGTCAAAATGTGTTTCAGCCCGGTTTGGTCATACAAGTCAAGATCACTAATAGCTGGGGTATGTAAGTCAACAAATGGAATATAAATCTCAGGAATGCTGATGGGCCTAGTCAGGAAATCAAGGTTTGCTTCCCCTTCTACAGCAGCAAGGATGGCAGCCTCCCTCTCATTGTTGTCTACAGTGAAGTTCCAGAAAAGTTTGTACTGATTAAGACGGGCCAGTGCTACAGTGTTTATATGTTGTGTGTCAGGCCTGAATGTTGCGAAGTAATCATTCTGCAGATCAATTTTGGCAGTAAGAGCATCATTGAAATTGACCTTGGTGTTTCCCTTACTCTGAAAGCTGAACACAACCTCTCTGGGACAGAGAGCAACATCGATCACATTGTTAAGGGCTCCATTGATGCTACCAATTAAATCTGTGCTATGGGTTGCCTTCAGCTCAAGCTTCATGTCATGCAGATTGGCATTTACCGATCCCACTAAAAGGCTGTTTTTTATTGTGGGGCCTTCTGCTTCAGAGCGAATATCACACTTCAAATAGCTGAAGATTACAAAGTCAGCACTCAGGGTCTGTCTCATCTTCACAAGGAATGTATCTGTGTCACTAATGAAGGTCAACTTGACTGTACTTGGATTGACAGTGACTTCCAGGTCACTCTTGTGTGTATTGTCATGAGAGTTGAAGGTGGTTGTACCCTGATTTCCAACAGTTATTGTAATAGAGGTTCCTTCCTGGCGGGCCACAGCTTTTTGAGTTACAGACGTCTCACCAGTGACTCCCATGGTGGGAAGGTTGAGCACATGTTTATAGGAAGTGTCAATAGTGGAAGATAAACCACCTTTGGTAGCTAAGAAAGCTTCATTTAAAAGCTCAGCATTGTAAGGTGCTGTGGTGACCTTCACTATGGTCTTGGCTGATGCCTGAGCTGAGAAGTCATAAAATGTCACAGATGCATGGTGGTCCAACACAAGAAAATTGTGAGTGAACTTAAGGCTCTCAGCAGCAATCACACGATGTCCCATGGGAACAGCAATACGAGCAGTGGAATCCAGGTTAAAGTTAAGGATTTCAAAGCTGAGAGATGTCCCTTGGGAAGTCAGAAATGCTGTCAGCTGAGGAGTATCATCTACACCAAGAGAGCTCTGGACATCAGCAGCATTCCTGATAGTGTAGATGGGGGAGTTGACTTTGATCTCACAACTCAGTTTACCAAATCCTGGAATCATGATCTCACTAGGAATGACTGGCAGCTTAAATGCTGGGAGTTGAAGAGTCTTAACAAGTTTATCTGCTGGAACATTAGGAAGAGTGGGGAAGGAGAACTCGGGTACAGTAATCTCAGGAATTGAAAAGTCAGGCAGGGCAGGAAGGTAGTTCATAGTCAGGTCTCCAAACGAAGCACCCATATCAAACATCTTCATCTCAAAGTTGAGAACAAAATCAATTAGGTCAATGATTATCTGCTTAATGTCCTTAATTGAGATGATGGTGGCTTGCACGTTGTGGAGCCCCATGATAGTGAACTCTGGGATGTCCAGCTGTTGTGGGATTTCAAACTGGTGAATCTTATCAATGCTGAACTTCATGGAAGGCACAACAAGATCAGTGAGAGGAATGGTGAAGGATGGGATGATCAGTTCGGCTTTCTTCAATCCAGTAATAAGCCCCTCAATGATCTGCAATATCTCACTAACAATTTTTTGCTGAGGTGCCACCTTCTTAAGGATCTCAACCATACTGGTGGACATATCAGTGGCAATGTTTATGGACTCAGTATACCACTTCCTTGCCAACTGCAGATAAGAGGTCATTTCAGCATTGACATCCAGTTTTGCAATTTGCTGCTTTATAATTTCAGCAATTTCCCGACTATATAACTCAACCTGATCAAAGATATCCTTCACTTTTTTCGTAAATTTGGCAATTTTAATTTCTCTAACTTGTTCCACAGAACCCCTAACAGAGGATAAAATGAAGTTGGCGAAATTTCTTGTTGCCTCAAATTTCTGGGGGATTTCAAGAGACCTGATCAGTTCATTCAAATGAGCTATCATTTGATTGGCATGATCCACAAGGTCATTATAACCAAATGAATTCAATTTCTGCTCAACAATGCCAATATATAAATTCAACTGTGAAATTATATCCTTAATCTCAGTTGTTTTCAAGTAGTTGATAGCACCCTGGAAGACCTGGATGAATTTGGTAGGGATGTCGGCATCCTCCACCATCTTGGCTACAGCCCTGATAGTTTCATCAATTCTGAACTGATGGATGAGCTCCACAACCTTTTCTAAGACAGCCTGAAACTTTTTGTCAACCTCAAACTTTACAATCAACTCTGTCATCTTGGCATAGAGTGTATTAATTTTACCTAGGATGTCAATGTCCTGAATCATTTCCCTAATGTAATCTGTTATATAGCTGAAAATCTCAGTGGGAATCTGACTCACTAGTTCCTCAATATGAGTTTTAAAATTGATGGATGAAATGTACTCATTAAGATCAGCAGCAAATGTCTGCATGTCAAAGTTCTCAATTATTTGTTTCATACCATTTATGATTGTCTGCAATTTGGCCTTGATTTCATACTTGGCATCAATATCATGAAGGAATGCAATGCTGCTTCCCTTCAGTTTGTCCATGTCAATCTGCTGGACCATATCTCTTATGGTATCAATCAAATACACAACCATAGCCTTGATCTCATACTCCTCATTAATGGCATTCAGTTGTTCCTGGATCTTCTGAATGAGGCTTTCAGGGAGGGTGCCACTAAAAACAATGTCTTTCATCCTATCAGCAAAGATGTGGAAGTAAACAGTGAGATCAGCCAGCACTTTCTCAACAGTAACCTTCAGATTCCTCAAAGAGGCTTCCACATCCTCCATGGAGATGACATAGTTTTGGGTAAAATAATTTAGGTTCTGTTTTAACTGAATGAGGGTGCCTTCTACATTCAGTTGGGCAAAAAACTCACGCACATGTTTTGAAAGAGCCTCAAGTTTAGCCCTGATGTCCTCATTGTTAACATAGTTTTGCAATGTCTCTGCAACATGTACAACAAGCACCTTGATGCTCTCCAAGAAAGTAGAAAGACTTTCAATGATAGGAAACTGAATTATGTGACTATTTGTGCTCTTGTCATACTTAAGGAAGCCAGAGATGGTGAATTCCTGGTTCTCTGTAGAGTCTGTATTGAGGATATTTGTGAGGATGGTGCCAGAAACTTCAATTCCAGTTCTCTCAGCAGTGTTGTAAACACTTGTGTCCTGAGTGAAAATGTGGTCATTCAATTTAGACTTCATTCTAAAACTGGTCTTCTGCTCTTGGAGTGACAGAACAGTGTCCATGTTGTTGTCAATAATTGTTTCAAGGGCAAAACTATTATCTAGCTGCTGGTTTATAGATGCTCTGCATTCATGTGAGCTAGCAAAAGCCAGGGGTTGTGCTTTAAGGAGGAACTTGCCATAGAGCTGGGCACT
>JAOVVB010186448.1:0-11138 GCA_028570985.1 Heterobranchus longifilis | reverse complement strand
AATGACAGCAGTCCAATTAAATGACCTAAAGCAGCTATAACCAGAGCTTGACTTCACTGTGCATGTAAACACACTGACTGACAGTGAAACTAACCATCCATGCAACCAATGACTGCCATCAACTAGCTGTCTACCGTGGTCAAACCAGCTCACTTCATTTAAATCATTTTCCATCCATCCATCTCCATCCATCCATCCATCTTCTACCGCTTATCCGGGGTCGGGTCGCGGGGGCAATCATTTTCCAGACATTGTTGTGTGAGCGACCTTACTACATGCTCTACTCGCCGAGACTTTGCTGTGTCTGTGTCTTGGTGGCTGTAACGTTAACGTTTGCTAATTAGCCTTCACTTTGCTGATGAAGAATTTGTTGTCCTTCTACAGAAGTCTCACGTAGCCAGACCTATCTCCACAGTGCTGTGTCCGTGTTGATTGAATAGCTTTCACTCTGGTATAGTGGCTCCCTGGCCTGTTTATATTTCTTTAAACCAATCACAATTGTTGTGGGCGGAGCTACGCCCGGCTGCAGAGAAGGGACTTTGAGAACCACACAGAAGGAAGGAGGGACTTCCTCCGGTCGGGAGTCTCCTCCCAGCTGAAGTATAAGGCTTTATGCTGACACTGCTTACGTACCCAGTCAGACTATTCTACAGAAAACTACTCATTTTCATTTTTACGGATTCTCCACAAGATATAATGTCATATAAACATCACCAAAGTACAGCTCTTACAGGGACATAGCTGTATTTAATGATTATAAAATAATCATAATCCCATGTATATGGGCCACACATGGGCAATAATTGCAGTTTGTATCTTTATATCTTTGTTTTGCCTTTTTTGAGAGGTGATCTAAACACATGTGGGTTATAAAAGATGAAATCTGACTGGTGTGTGTGGTAGCTCCATGCAGAGACAGTGTTTTTCCCTCCGGGTCTCTTCAGCTTTCAGTCATGTGACTGAAAGCTGAACAGAGCGAGGGGGAACCGAGTAATAGAACTCACAGGTGATAATTCTCTGTGGGCTTGTCGCTACAAGCTTTCATATTGCTCCTTTGAGCCATTGTTAATATTAAAATATTGATTAGTGCAGCTTTTAAGATAGACTCCTAATTTAGTTAGAGCCCAAATCCCCAAATTAGCTCTCAGATCATTGTTTTGTAACTTTAAATGATTAAAGACCATTTCAAAACATCAAAAGCGAGTTGGGAGGAATTTAGGGATTTGGCAGTGCAATAAGACAACTGTAACTAAATGAGTGGAGATGAGAAATACAATTGAAGTTAAGGGCTTGTTACTGACTACTACTTGGGGCCAGATATTAAGACTGAACAATTAATCGAAATGTTATCGAAAACACACTATGGCTGACTGCAATTTTCAAATCGCAAGAGGTGCAATATTTGTTGAAGGTGAAATGTGTGTCAAAATACAATTTTTAAATTAAATATTGTCGTGCTGCAGAGATGTCCAGCCTATAAATCGTATTCTACAGGTTTAAGAAAACAATCTCTGTTTGGTACAGATCCTCACAAAAATCACACCATGATCATTTTAAAGACTGTTTAACCATGTTAACTTGTCTATATGATGTTTTTTAGACATATCATGAGAGACAGTCGACACCACGGCTGAGAATGTCTGCCTTCAAACTGCAGTGTGCCAACAACAGTCTCAAACATCTGGATTCAAAAAGCCAGGATTTAGGATGACGTCTTTTTGTAGCCACCCCGGAACTTAGCGTCGCCATGGGTTCCCTCGTCAAAAAGCCTATGGGATTTTTGCATTGTATTTTGGATCATTGCAGAAAATAATCTCTGTGGAGAATACAAGTTTATGATACTCACATGTTTTGTCTTTAAGATAATCTCTCCATATGAACACCACTTTTATGATTTTAGAAGCGTACATGCAATCTGCAGAAGTAAAAAGCTAATGTTAGGCTATACAGGAACGACACCAACGGTTGCATTTTACTACTTTCACCACTGCTAAACTGACGGTGACGTTTAATGACCTCGACAACCTCTTGTTAGCAACCGCCTTTTTAAATACATGTAAAAGCGTACGTATTTTATGTCGTAGAACAAAACGTGAAACTCTCAGCAGCTTGTGTTAACCACAGACCTTATTTCAGACGTCTAAACAAAAACAAGTTCGAAAAATACGCTGACTTCCAGACGAGGGAACAGGAAGTGCTAAAATGCTGACTCATTTCCACGTCTTGAAACTACAAACTTAGGCTCCTTATGACCTCATATGTACCAAGGAACCAATCAAATCACTTGTAGCTGGGACACACGTGACTATAGTGTAACTATGGCAGTGGTGGTGGGCGGGGCTTGAGGCCATACTTGTGAGAAGCTTTACAAACTTTAAACATCCTCAGTGCTCTATGCCAATCGCATAAGCACAATTTGCGTCTTCATGCTTTTTTGAGCTCGGGCCAACTCTGCACACACTGACCAGCAAGCCTGAAAGTAATTTTTCCACTTTTATGTACATATAAAAAGACTTGGCATTCAGTACGAGCTCTGATCCATAATTGGTTAATCCTGGTATCTGTAATGATGTTGTTCACTGCTCTAATTCTGAAGGCTGGTCAATTTCCACTGAAAATGTAAAAAATAAAGTCAAAAACATTTTACACAAGACTTCCTTGGAAGCAATTTGCCAATTTTCAGTAATGGACACAGAAAGCTAAAAAAAGAGAAAAGAATAGAAAAAAAAAAGCCAGGACGTTAATTACGACTCAACACATCGGAGGCAGCAATTGCCAGCGGTTTACAGCCCATGAAGGCCCACCACATTAAGTGGTTTAAAAGATCAAATTGTTGTACTGATGCAGAATACCACTTAAAAAGTCTTTATGGAGCTGCAGCCTGAGAGAAGGACCTTTCAAGGACTTTCCAGGCCCAATTCCCTCAAATTCAAGGACCCACCACGGCGTAGTTCGAGACACGGATCAAGTTTCATTACAGTTACAACACTGAGTATTTTTATAATGAGGAGGCTGGCACAGGAAACCATGACGCAACTGCTGCGGGCAACTCTGTCTCCTACACAACTTACATTCACAAATAACTAAACTGTTTTCTCTTTGGTTTTAAACACCTGGTCAACAGTGTGAATTGCTACAAAACTACACGCTTCTGTTTTTGTTTTGGGTGGATGTTATTGTGTACTAAATGATTGGAAATCTGTTTTTTTTGCTTCTGTTTTGTTTTGTTTTGTTTTTGGCTAAGAATGTAAACAGGGTAAGCATTATAAGCCATAGCTTCTGCCTACAGCTTTTCAGTCTCCTTACGCGTTTTGTTTTCCTTTTCAATGAATGCATTATTGTTAATATTTACCTCAATGTATTACACTGGAAAACTGTCAAAAAGGACAGAAATAAATTACTACTACTACTACTTTGTTAGGTTTGGGTAACAGTTTGGTGAGGTTTGTGAAAAGATTGGAGGGATGATTCTTGGGTTTTATTTGCATTTTCGTTTAGTTTAGTTTTGCTATTTTGGTTTGTGTATTTCTATTCTGCATTTTGTATTTTTTTGTGATTTTTTGTATGTGTTATTTTTATTCCCAAAAATTTTGAAATAAATATTTTTTCACAAAAAAAAAAAAAGGTTTGGGAAAAGATTGTAGTTGTATGTTTGTTAAGTATAAAATATAATTCCTAGATAACAATGTTGAATTTTACTTTCACAGGGGACACAAAAGTCTTTTTTTTGTGACTTGTCCATGGATGTATAAATAAAACCTGGATACAGCAATCGAGGTGGAGCTCCTTTAATTCCTATGAAAGCTGCTCAGTGGAGCATGAAGCCAAAAAAGCTCAAGTGCCGCCTCTAAAAATCCCCGGGTGTACGCCGCTGCTTCTGCGTTGTGTGGCCCACAGAGCAGGAGCACTAGAGGCTCCCGCAGACGGAGCCGGCTACTTCTGGTTTAACGCTCCGGCTAACTTAAATGGAGATTAAATAATTAAATCTTGCAGCTCTTCTAGACTTTCCAAATGTCATCAAACCAAACAGATCTAATCCTGATAGTGAAACGAATCATTTTGCAGGGGTTGTGATGCCGGAAAAAAATGATCCACAGATTTATAGACGTCTCTTTCACCATGTAAGTCAATGGGAAAATGTATTTTTGGGCCCCATGGTATCATGTGACAGCCACCATAGTTGTAATACCACCGTTTGGCCACTATGTCAAATTGGCTTCAACGGTCGGCGCACTAACTGGGATCCTGGTCCATCCCCCCCGACCTGCTCCCTATGGGGACTTCTGCGGTCTTTGATTCGTTTGATTAGTAACAGGTCAAAAACAAACGTAATCCAGGAGAAAACGACTGTTTCTCCTATAAATGTAATTGAGAGTGGAGTTCCGTTGTACGGAAACATATTTTTAAGAGACACACATGCTGTGCTGCAATTTACGAACGTTAAGTAAAAAAAACAAAAACATCAAAGGAACATAATTTTCTATTCTTGCACAAAATATGTGAATTCAAGCACTTTCAATAACCCATGTCTGTTTTAAAAAACTTTCAAGGCCTTGATTTTGAAGGATTTCCAGGACCCGTTGGAATATTAATAATCTTATTAAAGTTTCTAAATCTATTTCATTACATTCTTAACATTTCATCGTCCCGCGTGCATTGGTCTCTGGTTTTAATTTTCTTTTATTTTCTTAATATTATAGTAAATTGTTTAGTTGCATTTATGGTATTACAGTCTGTACATTTGTGTCTCATTATCCGTTTGTCAATCTGTGAAGCACTGTGAACTGCACTGACTTGTATGAAAGATGCTGTATAAATAAAGTTTGATTGATTGATTGATTGAACCATGGGAAAGTCTTCCAACATAAACTTACATCTGTCATGTTTTCTTTGCATATTTTTCAGCTGCGGAATATTCCTGTCACCTTTAGCTTTACAATGTTGAAACATGAAATATCTGAAGTGACGGTAGCAGAGCACTCGTCAACATCTATTTACTTGGAAATGCTGTTGTCCTATTGTGACATAAATAGGAGCTTATTTCATTGAATTCCTCCCGTCATTTCTTTTAGACACAGGGGTCAAAACTGTCCCAGCCTATTTTCCAAAATGTTTGGTGTCTGTTTTCAGCCATCAGTATGCAGAGAAAATACGACACTGCTGTATAACAGAAATGATGGGGCCCTGTCTTAAAGCATAAAAAAGAAAGCTTTGGCTTGGCCATTACGTTTCTCATCATTCCTCTCTTCATGCTTGTCATACCTAACTCTGTTTCTTTTTTTAACTGTTATCTACCAAACTTTACCATCTTCTATTGAAGATTAGGACCGACAACCTCACACTGGGCCAGATACAGAAACAGATTAGATTAAAGACAAGTTCAAACAAGCCGCTGAGAAACCACCGTGGACCCAAACTGCGCCTGTCTGAATCCCAACAGTCCATCTGTTTCATCCATTTGTTTTTATTTGACTGCATCAAGCTCTTTTACAGGTACGTGTAAAAATGTTAGTTTCTATCTATGGGTGTGTGAACTGTCAGTCTTTGATATAAACTGTCCAGGGAATGAGCAGTTACCACTGTCATTCATGTTTTTATAGACTCTGTAAACAGGAAGAATTCACTGATGGAAATTACAACGCTGGATGCAAACAGTGAAGACTTCAGCAGAGTCAGTGCTGTTGTAGATTATGTCTTTGGAAACATGCTTTTAGAACAGGAATGACGCTGCAATGTTGAATTATTGCTGAACACACAAAGTGCCTTAAAGTGGCATTCTTTCTAATGTCCAGCAGGGGGCGACTCTACTGGTTGCAAAAAGACTGATTTGCCATGCAAAGGCAAAACACCTTAACCTAATGTTAAAGACCAGCACTGTGTTGCACCAGCTCTGAGTAAGTTCAAACGTATCCTAGTTTGAACATAAATTCTAACTAACATTTTAAGGGTTGCAGCAGCTGAAATAGTTCCAACGTAGGCAGAAGTTACAACTTAAATCTGACACCTAACCCTTAGTGTAAAGTCGTCTGTAAAACAGGTTGTCATGGCGCATATCGTTTTGAAAGGTGGAGGATGAGGAGGAGCGAATTATACCGACAGTTTTGTGTCTGTAAACATGCTAAATACAGTTCACACATCTAAAATAACACATATAAGTAAGTGAGTAATTACATATTATCATCTGTGCCACACTGGCAAGCAAATAGCGTTAGACACATTTCTAATTAACTACTAATTTATGACAGTTTACCAGTGTATGCTATTATTATGTGTTATACAATAACGTTACAATTTAATCTGCCTATAACAATAAGGTAACTTGTTGTAGTTGATAGTTTAACTACTTGATATCTCTGTTGTTATTTATCTGTAGAGGCTGTATAAGTTATCACCTCATCATAATGCTTTGTCCTAGTTTATGTAACGTTACCTTTTTGTTGTTGTTTGCTGACTGGACACAGTAAGTGAATATCGTCATTTTCTGCAACAATATTTGGGTTAGTGTGGACTTTACACCAGAGTAACTAAGATGAACCTTATGTCTCTGTGGTGCAACCAAACATGGACACAGCTTTAATATCAAAGTAACTAGTTTCAACATATGTTTAATGTTTACACCCTAACTGAAGACAGAACTTACACGCAGCTGGTGCAACAGGCTGCAGGGTTTTGGGTGGCCTCTATGATGAGGGGACTATGAGATTGTTTGAGGACCTAAACAGCAATTTAATATTCCACATAATCAGTTCTGGAGATGTATACAGACTTCTGGCTCGACCTCTGTGGTTGTGAGTGTTGACATCTGGCATCGCATATTAGACATTTTAGCAAAGGGTCACGAGGCCGCGGCCTTCTACTCTATGTTGCTTCTTAATTCTGACAAAAATACATCATCCCTCAAATTGACATGGGAACCTTAATGTTGATTTCACAGAGGACTGGAGCTTAAAGGTACAGTGTGCAGTTTTTAGCAGCAACTAGTGGTGAAGTTCCAGATTCAACAGATTTTGGTTGCAAACTTCTCACAAACAAAATGTTGGCGGGCAAAAACAAACACTCTCTTCTTCTATGTTTTTCTACCGGTGGATTTCCAACAGGCACCCACTAAATGTAAGAAGGTGAAAGGCCCATTGTAGAGACAGGTTTGTCCGTTCTGGGCTCCTGTAGCTGCAAGATGGCCGCCTCCATGGAGGGAGACCTGATCCACATGTAGATAAAAACAGCTCAAAAATCTTCTATAAAATATTACCAACAAGAAAAAATTATAAATTGTGTGCAGAGGAGGAGGATGTCATGGTATTGTCCAGTCGTTGCTTCCGTTTGGCAGCAGGTGGCAGGTGGCTGTCCTCTCAATATTATTATTGGTTTTCATGATGATCGAAATACAATTTTGAACACTGTTGTGTTGCTTGGCAATATTTATATTTTCAATATGCAAACAAAAACAAAAAAAGGTTTTGAGCGCCTTGATTTTATTTGTCAAACATTATTATTCACAAGAAAAAAAGAATTATGAAAGGTATGAAAGGTAGAGCAAAAAACTCTGTGATTCAGAGTTGTGATTATTCCAGGACTCCTGCAGGGTCTTGAGATTTTGGAAAATGCTTAATTTGACTCTTTCAAGGTTAGAAATATGAATTCAAACGTACTCCTTGAAGGATTTTTCATTTTCAGCAGTCTGGTGTTTCATCTGTGCGGTCACTTATATGAACATTTATTTATTTATTTTGATATTTTAAATGAAACGATCCAGCTGTCACAGCAGGTAAAATATAAATTATTATGTGAACAGCTGGTGGGATAAACAAGGTGACAATATGTATATTGTCACCTTGTTTATGATGATTGATTTGATTGCTGTTGGGATTTTGTGGACTTTGTTTTTTGCAATTGCATCATAGCAGCAATCTGGATGTGGTGGTCGCGACTTGGAGTCTGCAGATTTTTGGTTTCGGTACCTTGAAAGTGAGTTTTGCTCTCGGAAGCTGCACAAACCCTGTTACTCTATAACCTGCGATATGTCGCAGTCTTTCACGATGTGTTTATTGTGCAAGTTGATATTGTGATGACTGATGACGATAAACAATATATTGTGTCAGGCAGCTAAATACTACACACTGTACCTTTAATTCTTAGAAGTTGAAAAAAATGTCAAGGGAATAAAAAAACAAGACTAATTCAATTTAAAACCTTAGATGAAGTTTATTGGACCCCGTCTAGATTAGGGATGATGCAGGGAAGGTTGTGATGAAAACAGTATGTAATGCTACATGGCGGGCCAGCTTTTGAATCCCACGTTTTCATAAGGAGTAATGCCGACAGTTAGCATGATATATCTGTAACGTGGGTATTTCTTCCAGCTATTGCAATCTCAAGATATTTTCAGATGGTGGCTGGGTGGAAAACGAGTGTGGCTGGCCTCTGGTGGGCTTCAGGCAGCTTACGGCGCCCTGCTAATGAACAGTGACAGCCACGCCGGCTGTTGCCCTGCCCTCTGGTTCACGCTGCTCTGTGGTGGACCTGCTGAGTCCTCCTCCTGCTGCAGCAGCATACCAATGCCGTGTGCTCCTGCTCTGTCTGTTCCTCCGCCCTGCTGTAGCGTGTTTCCCCCATGCTCGGAATAACAATGCGCTCAGCCTTATTAGCGAAGATATAAAAAGTTGCCGAACTTGTTGTGTACACAAAACACATCTTAGAGTCTTGCTTACAGAGAGACAGTGTTGTGTAGAAAGCAATCAAACACATCTCGGTCACCCGTGTGCGGTATGTGATCCATCAAATCTGCACGTAAACTCTATCTGTATCAAAGCTCCCGAGTAGTGGAGACTTAGACGATGATATTTATTTGAGGATTACAGGGCGAGGGAATGAGCTATTGATTTTCTAGCTGGCAGATTTTAGGTAAGCAGTGCTGAGGTTTTTTTTTTTAAAGCTTTGAGGACAAAATTACAAATTTTCTGTACTCGGAGAACGTTCCAGTAGAGACCACCTGCTGAAGAATTTAGATTAAAACAGCCCTTTAATGATATATGTATACCGCCCAGAGGTGTAGTTTCAACTCAAGCGCAAATAACATTAATGCCAACTTGTTTGCTCGAAGTCGGAGCAGGTTTTCTCGGACCAAATGGAACAGCGCCACACACGAGCTTTCCAAACCTTTCAGCTGTTGAGGGAGCCCCCTGCCATATTGTCATAAACGGTGAGCCTTCAGCCCGAGGTGACAGGGGAGCCGGGGCGGAGGAGAGGGAGTGTTTTTGCGCTAAAATGATTACAGCAATAAAGATGAAAAGTCTTGCGTCCGTCCCCAGACACCTCCAGAACGATGGCGGGGAAAGCAGCCATGATTTGTTTTCACCAAGGAGGCATGTGACACTGTGGGCAACTCATTGGCTCGTCACAATTAGGAAACTTGTAGTTGGATTTCTGCTTTGATATTCAGCTCACGCGACTCTTTTCCCAGGTTTTGGAAACACCACCTGCTCTTCAGTGGGTTGTTGGCAGGGTTGGGAGGGTTACTGTGAAACACACTCCACTACAGATTACTGAAGACCCTAAAATGTCATTTGTAACGTATTTCATTAGATGACTCCACAATAGGGAATGGGAATGTGACGTCATCGACAGTAATTCAGCCGTTTGTGAAAGTAAAAGGGTAAGAGCGCCATCCACAGGGGACTCTTGTATTTGTGATTTGTTGCATTTTATACATCTTTAAATGCCAATAAAAAGACCTTGAGAAAAAAAGATTAATACTAAGGCCACTAGAGGGCGGCGCCTAACAATAAGCGGTTATATAGTAGCCCACCTACTAGCAGGGGGAGCAGGCCCTTTCTAAGCCATAAGGCTGATAACACCCATTCAATCCCATGATAAGGTTTGAAACAGGTGCAAGTTTCATTAAAATCAGGCCAGTAATCATGCTGAAAAACAAACAAACAAACAAACAAACAAACAGAACCAAAAACATAACCTCCTTGATGAAGGTAATAAAATAATCCCTTCAAGTAATCTATTTGCAAATTCACAATACCACAAATTTAAAGTGTAACAGAATACTCTCATATTTTGTATTTTAATAACCCCGTTGCTTGTATTCCATCAATCTTTGCTCATCAATGGGTTGTTGGTGTTATCTGGAGCTGCAGCTTCTTTATTGCAGGAGGACTTGTGGCTCAGAAGAGCAAAGCAAGTGAAAGAAAATACTCTCAGGAAACCTTTAAATCATCCTTTGCTGCTGTTTGCCGTCCCGGGTGACCCTGTGTGGAATATCCTGCAGCTACTGTGGTCTAAACAAACAGGATGCTATTCTGTGGCACTATAAGAGCGTAGTGTACAACTAGAAACCTTCTTTTTTCTCTCGCCGTATGAAATGCAAATCGACCCTGAAAAACCATGTAATCTTCCTGAGTTTAATATGCGGGTCATACGCACATAGAGTATCATTTACAATCCATTGTTTGCACACCTCAAGTATCGACGCTGAGCACATAAAGTGTTAAGACCATAAGGAAAGCCCTCGCTGGTGTTGACTGAAGCATCGCAGCAGTTTGGCTGAAACAGTGATTGCTGTTGTTCGAAAGCCGACTACTAGCCTGTTTGGGTGGCGTTATAAAAGTGGCGTGTACTGTATCGATCTTTGTTATAAAAGTTAGAAATCAGAGGTAGGGCGAGCAGAATAGCATCTGGTCAAGATCTGAACCCATGCCCCTGTGTGGTGTCATAGCATCGCACGCTGGCAGCGTTATCAGCTCCATAAACCGCAGTGAACCTTATCTGAAATAATCTCACATCTTCTGCTTTCACAGCAACCAACAAGGGTCATCGAGCAGCAGAAACACAGAGGGCTTTTTTCTAGCATCAAAGAAATGAGAGGCTGGACAAAACTCTTCAGAAAGCATGCCCTTTCTTTGGAAACACAGTCAGAGTCACAGGGACATTTATAGCAGCTAAGCTGAACATATCTGGGTTCTTAAAATAAGAATCCAGAAACCTTGGCCACGTAGGAATGAAAAAGTTTATGCACACAAGTTGAAGGAAATGGTACATGTGTAGTAGGTTGGAAATGCTATTTCTTTAGCAACCCCCTCCATCATTTTTGTTAATAATTTATTCCATAGACTGTAGCTATATAAAGACGG
>JAOVVB010186437.1:0-11138 GCA_028570985.1 Heterobranchus longifilis | reverse complement strand
CACACACACACACACACACACACACACACACACACCCACACACACACACACACACACCCCCACACACACACACACACCCACACACACACACATGCATGCAGTGTTTTGAATGTGCTGCAGCAGCATGGAGGCCCATGTGTAGTTAATGAGATTATCAGTCACAAAGTAAACAGTAGATGTTGGTGAACGTGCTGTTTTTGGTCCTGAGGGGAAACCATTAACTAGCATTGCTGCATCACGGTGGCTATCGTGTTTTCTGCTCTGGACAGATAAGAAATAGATTCCCACCGACTGTTTTATCTCAGGGTGAATGCGGCTGCCATGTAGTTATGACAGCATTGTTACCGTGTGTCACCGTTCCGAATAATCCACAATTGGCATGCATTATTGTATTACCAGTCATGTCATATTTCTTATCACTGAATACTTTTGAGTCTCCGGATTTTAAATGTCCCATATTGTGAAAAGTGAGATTTCCATGTCTTTTTTTTATTATAAATCAGGTCTAGGTGTTATATAAATACTGTTAAAGTGTCAAAACACTGAATCCACAGAGAGATGTGCACGGTGTCACAACTATACTGACCCTGCGTTCCAAATTGGATACCTTTTCTTTTTAGTTTTAGTAAATACTGCAGCTGCCCTTACAAAGTATATACTGTTTATGCAGTATACATCCAATTGGGACATACTTCTTCATCATACTACATTGTGCCTTGAACTTTGACCCTCTTGCTCATATATGCTGCACAAAGGATTATGGGCCAGAATAACCAGAAAAGCATGTTGGCTTACATACTGCAAAGTGTGACTGGAATTTGTACAACATCCTGGCATTTTTGGCATACTGAATCTGACATATTATGCATTGGGGCATAATAAATAGTATGGTAATGAGTAGGTAGAAAGTGCTGCTACAGTCATTCCCCGGCTGTAACGATGGTGCAGACAGAAACGCAGAGTGCAGATGTGGAAGACCCAGAAACGCTGAGCAATTAGAGCAGATTGTGCTTGTTTTGAACATTAAAGTATGTAAACATAGAAACCCAAAACACAAGTACAGTATAAACCTGGAAAAGAGAACATTAGGTCCCTTTAATTAACTCCTACACAACAGCCCACCTTTGCAGCTTCAGTTTCATTAGAATACCTTGAATGAATTTGCATCGCCTTATCAGCACCTGCCTCCGTGTCTATAATGTCTTACTATAATAGTACCTCTGTGCGATATGATATCCACATTTGCTCCGCTGCTTCTCTCTTAACGTTCTCATCAGATTATTAGAACTGGTATTTTCCCATTTGTGGGTTTTAGTGCTGAGAGCTGTGGCTTTGGGGAGCCTGTTTAGTGGAGGGAGAGAGATAGAAAGAGGGAGAAGAGAGAAAGCAAATGAGAGAAAGAGGGGCAGGCAGGGAGCTAATGGAGAAAAAGAGGGTAAGCTGTCGGGGCTGTTAAAACCTGAGGAGTGGCTAATCCATGAGACGGCGCTCATCTGCTCTGGACTGGTGTGGCATGGTGGTCTGCGAGTGGCACATCCAGGGCCCCGGCAGTCAGACACAGCCTCCTGATCTATATTTCAAAGCCCAGAGTAGAGAGGAATTCAGTAATGAGCTCCCATCTTCCTTTTTGGTAGAGGAAGACTCTCTTTGTGGAACTAATTGAAAGTGGCATGTGGAGCGCCGGGGAGCTCTTTGGGGGCTGCGCCGCGTTTCAAGGGATGTGTAGAGATAAGCCTGCATGCCGCTGTGGCTTTTGTGTCACAGGTCTGAAATAAACAGGTCTCTTAGAGGAGAGTGATGCACTTCACGGCTGCGATTGTGGGGGGGCGTTGTGTTATTGTGTGTGTGTGTGTGTGTGTGTGTGTGTGTGTGTAGGTGTGTAGGTGTGTGTGTGTGTGTGGGTGTGTGTGTGTGTGTGTTTGTGTGTGTGACTGTATGTGCTTTTGTCTACAACAACCTGTGTCCATTGCTGAAATTACACCCCCACACGCATTCCGCATCTCTCCTTCTCTCCCTCCCCTTAATAAATCTAGTTTTCCGTGTCAGCTCATCAGAGATGCGGTGTGTGTGTGTGTGTGTGTGTGTGTGTTATTCGTGTGTGTTATTCGGGCTCTCTGAGCACAGTGGAGGAGCGGCTCTGATGGGAGATGGGCTTTCTCTATTACAGATATGGAAATGGCCCGAGACGTATGCAGTTAGACTGATATACCGCGTGGCATTTACTGAAATGATGAAACAGAGCTCGGCCTTATATTTACAGACACCATGAACACTAATACACCCACATGCACACACTGACTTTCAGAAACATGTAAATGTGATGCCAGTTGGGGCTATTTTGCTGTAACTGTCAGGTGTGTGGTTCAGCTGGCCTGTTGTATTTTTTGTTTCTGATTTTTGGAGCCGGTGAGAACCTCATGGGTAGGAAGGATGCATGCCGCTGAGGCTTCTTCACGAGTTTTTCTTCTCCAAAATGCAGCTTTGCACATTCCTTGCGGTTAAAGCTGTGGGAAATGTGCTTTTTCACCCTGTACATCTGGATCTTAGAGTTGCTGTGGGAAACTTTTGGAGTATCAAAAGTTCTGATGCTGAAATCTAATCAGACCTGACTCAACTATCAGTCAACTCCTTCTCACCTTTTATTGATTGTTTGGTAAAAGGGGACATATTGTTCTCATTTTCAGGTTCATACTTGTATTTTTGGGTTTCAAAAACACATTATCTTTCTCATACAGTCTGTCTGAATATACCTGTAGTCTCTTTAAGCCCCCCCTCCCGAAAACACCAAGTCTGCTGGATTGGTCAGTGCTTCCGGGTCTTCTGCATCTGTGCTTTCAGCATCTCTGCACCGTCATTGCAGCCAGGAACGTCTGTAGCAGCACTTTCTACCTATATATAGTAGTTGTGACATCACAACCTTATGGAAGTCCTGACGGCTCGTTTAAAGGCAGTTTCTGAATGCGGTCTGTGTTAATTTCTCTGTGGATTGAGCGTTTGGATACTTTTATTTATATAGCACCCAGACCTGCTTTATACTAAAAAAAGACATGGAAATCTTACTTTTACAATATGGGGCCTTTAATGTCAGTGCTGAGCAGGTACAGAGGAGGAACTGATCGAGAGAAGTGTATCTCACCAGGTTCCTGTTTCTGTGTGGTTTTGCAACATGTCTACCTTTTATGTATTGTGTTATGAGGTCGGTTTCATATATCGACTACTGTTGCTGTTCTCTGGCAACAAGATAGCCTCACAGTCACAGACGAAGTTATTAGATTATGTAGTCTGTTTGCTGACATGTCTTTTTACCCCTGTCAACATGACACGCCTTAATAGAAACCACTGCTACAAGAGAATAAAAACGATATTCAATAGCAGCAGAATATGAAAGCCCTCATTAACATTCCGGCAGCTCTTTGTCATCTTGATCCACCGTTGTGTTGTGGCCTCAGCCACGTCTGTCTCACCTCATCATGTAAACTGTGAATGAGCCGATGGGAGGACAATTTGAAGACACTGATGCAGGAAAGAAAGATACGTTCTGTTTCAGGGTGTGCAAGATAGTGAGCAGAAGGGGATGGGGATGGTGAAAGTGGAGCCAGGGAGGCAGGGAACAGCCCAGCTCGGTGCCCAGCTGTGAAGCTGCGGCCCCTGGGGCTTTGGGAGGCTGTGGAATGTGGCTGATGTGAGTCTGGGTTTGGGCTGGAGATAGCAAAGGCCCGGGGCATGCAGCTGTGAGCAGTGATGTCTGGGAGAAGGGTGTGTGTGCACGTCCATACCTACGTGTTAAAAGAAAGAGAAGAGAGGAGACGGAGAGATGCATTTGTGTGCTCTTGCCTCTGTGTGAGCTTATGGGCATGTTTGTATTCATACATGTTGTTTGCAAACCCTCTATTGGCCGCAGCTGAGGCCCCATCTCAGGGAAAGGAACGACATTCGGACTCATTTCCTGTTTTAGGGCTCAGGGCACGCTCTTTCGCCTCGCTCACAAGAGAGACGTCTGGAATGTGAGACAGAACCCGATTACAACAAGCTACCTCCCTCAAGGATTGGTCGCTTTGCCCGTCAGCTGAGAGCAGCTTTGTTCAGAGCGAGCCTGTCAGCCGCAGATGACAGCTCGCTTTTGTTCTGGAGATTTCCTGTCCTGTCCTGGGCAAAGGGTCGGTTAAAGTGCACCAAGGAGCCCTAGCACCACTCCCTTACTCCCCCCTCTCTCTCCCTCCCCTTTTTTTCCCGCCACTCCAATCCCCACCGGTCATATTTCCCACCCACCGACCAATTATAGTGCCCTATGTGTCGGGGAGAAGTGATCTGATTGGCTGTGTCGGGGGTGTCTGGGAGGTCAGAGCTGTGTTCATTTCACACTGTGTCCTTTTGGACTCCCTCCAGCAGCACCCTCAGAGCGCTCGCACAGACAGCAGCAGAAGAAAAGTGGAGAGAAGGGGGGAAGAAACGGAGGAAAGAGGGAGACAAATAGACGAGAAAGAGAGAGAATTCCTCTGTACACAGCCTTCAGTGCGATATGATTTCTCGCCGGAGAAATCGTAAATGTGTCATGTTTAGCACTGGTTGAAAATTCACATTGACTCCAGCAGGCACCTCCAGTGCTGCTGCTCCACAGTCGGTGCTCGTACTGTAAAAGTGTCTGTTGCCACCGACTCGACAACAAAAAGAAATGTTCACAGCCAGAATGTCTTTGTTGTGTGTGTTCAGTGAGAGGGGACGGTCTTCCCTCTGGGCAAGGTAAGCTAAGACAGGAAAACACCTGGTGAAGGGAAGGCAACCATCAGTTACAGAGCAGTCACACGACATGCATATCTGTGTGGAATGTTTTTTTATTACGTGCAAACCATGATGAAAGCATATTTGTCATCCTTTTCACTGGTATGTCTTGTCGTGGAAAAACATCTCTGCATCCATGAAAGAGCGGAACAATGTTGTCTGTCATTACACTCCCAAGAGCAACGGTCTCCAATCTCAGGTGGTGCTATCACTTCTCATTCCACTTTATCATGTTGCTCGTAAACATGACCTTTCCCCCTGTCTGTTTCTTTGTTTATAGCTTTTTAACTTGAGGGTGAAATAGAAACCAAAAACAATCACGTTTAAGGGCAATTTCAGTTGCCTAGCCTCCAGAAAAACACAATGTTGCTCTCCATTCATCAACTCTCACATGCAGTGTTTCCGTTTATTTTTTTGCTTGCGTATGTTTCATGGAAGGTACATCAAGAAATAATCACCTGACCTTGTTTTGTGCATTTTAAACCAAAGTTCATCTGACAACAAAAGCCATTTGAAGATGTCACCTTGGACTGTGGGAAATCGTGATGAGCCTCTATTTCATGGCATTTAAACCATTAATGAGTTAAAGGTCCCATATTGTCATATCATCTTCTTTTATTATAAAGCAGATCGAGGTGATAAATAGTGTGAAAGTATGAAAATGTTCAATCCACGGAGAAATGCACACAGCCCGTATTCAGAAACTGTGCTTTTAAACGAGCCGTCAGGACTTTTGTGAAGTTGTGATGTCACAACTTTACTATATAGAAAGTGCCGTTACAGTCGTCCCCTGGCTGCATCGGCAGTGCAGATACGGAAGACCCAGAACCACTGACCAATCAGAGCAGACAGATGAATACAGGTATATTCAGACAGACATGAGATGTCTGATATGAGAAAAATATGAACATTAGAATAGAATAGAATAGAATAGAATAGAAAGCCTTTACTGTCATTGTATTGTGAGGATACAACAAAATTAAGAGTGCCACTCCTTGGTGGTGCACAAAAGTTAAAAAGATGCACATTGCATACATATTAAAAACATGCACACAAATTAAACACACGGCAACAAGCACATTGCACACAATATATTGAATAAATAGCTATGAAGTGCCATTAAAGCATGTAAACATATTCTAGAAGAAACACAATATACAAGTATAAACCTGAAAATGAGCATAATATGGGACCTTTAACTAAAGAAAAAATCAACAGATTAATTACATTGTATTGTATTGTAATTAATAATGGAAATAATTAAGCTTGATCCAGAATAGGATATTAACGCTTGCTTTCACTTTCACTTGTCTTTACAGTCGCACATTGTTTGTCCGCTCTTGGTGAGTCCACCATCGTACTTACAAGGCAAAGCCTAATTAAGATAATACATGTATGTCGCTGTCTTTCTTTAATCAGACACATAAATGTATCTAATGCCCCCTCTGTGCCTGGACATCGCTGTGTGATAGCCAGAATGGATTGTGCAATCAGAGTCACATTACTATTTAGATGGAATCAAAGCTGTCTGCATTCTCCTTGGGTGAGGCCACGGCAGCAGAAATAACAATGTCATTTTGTCCATAATAATTGAATCTTCAAATATGGCTACATGAAAAGGATAATGCCATATTGATTGTTGCTGTACACAAATTGTTTTCCTTCAATAGACAATGTATGGCATTTCAAATGGCGAGGATGCCTTCATTGTTTGTCATGGTAGACCGTATAGGGGATGGGAGAAAATGATCACTCTCTATATGACAGAGGGAAGGAAAAACAATACAGCGGTATTGTCACTGAGAAGTGATTAACTGTGACTATACTTACAAATGACTGCAGGGCACTGTTGCTTGGCCAAATTAATTACCTGTCATTGTGACTGATTGTTTTTGAAGACATCTCTTATTATTATTGTCTGCTCTAAGAAAGGAGTTCACACTGCATCCCACAATGCAGTGGCAACAGAAACACAAATAGCAGGATTGAAAGCATGTAAATTACATATTGTGTCTGATTCATATGTGGCTCAGATTAAGGATGGGACAATAATCCATTTTATCGTGGATCACGTTAAAAACACTCCAATTTCCATTATCGGGATAATCGATACAAATTGACTGCAGTTTGACTGTTTCTTTAAAAAAAAAGTCGAAATGTTTTGAGAGAAAACGTTGTAATGTCCCGAGAAAAAAGTCATGATGTTTCAAGAAAAAAATCTGAATGTTTTGAGAAAAAAATGCAAGGTAAAGTGATTGCATTGTGTTTTATTGCTGTTTTAAGAGTTTTAAGCATATTTCGATGATTATCGGCATAATATTGTGAATCGCAATTATTTTGCCCAGGATACTCGTGACTTGAAATTTTCATATCGTCCCATGCCATATGACGTCATACAACAGTGCACTTTCCAGATGGATGCAACGTCTACCATCACTGCACAAATGCACACATTTTCACTGTTTACGGCTGTTCCAGTCCATCAAATCTGGAAAAACAAGTGTTAGCTAGTTAACATTTTGGAGTTGAAATATAAAAAGACAGTAATTGTCAAGAACATTACTCACCTGGGCAAAAACAACTGCAGTCGTTCAGTATACTTTGGTTCGTCCACAAAATAATTATCGTCCTCTAGACTTTTGTACGTTTTCATCTGGCTCGCTGCGTGCTGTAGTCGGAGGTCTGCAGGACGAGGTGATTTATAATCATGTCGGTCAAGTTGAAAATCATTTTTCGTCATGTTGTATGGATCATGTCCAATAAGTATACATTTTCTGACGATACCTGCTGCGTGCAGGTTCATACAACCCTGTTATGTAGTCATTTACTCTATTTTTTATATATTCTAGATATTCTAGATCATCACTTCCTGCCCTCCATCTGAATTTCGTGCATCATAATAGTCATGTGATTGGCGGCTGTGGCTCAGTAAGTAGAGCGGTCGTCCACTAATCGGAAGGTCGGTGGTTCGATCCCCGGCCCCTGCAGTCTACATGTCGAAGTATCCTTGGGCAAGATACTGAACCCCAAATTGCTCCCGAAGGCACAGCCATCGGTGTGTGAGTGTGTGAGTGTTTATATCCCCTGATGAGCATGTGCCTTGCATGGTAACCTCTGCCGTCCTCCTGTGTGAATGTGGTGTGAATGGCTAAATGACTCACAGTGTAAAGCGCTATATAAGTACAGTCCATTCCAATGTTTCAAGAAAAGAGTCGTAATGTTTCAAGAAAAAAGTTGGAATTTTTCGAGAAAAAAAGTCTGAATGTTTCGAGAAAAAAAGTTGTAATGTTTTGAGAAAAAAGTTGGAATTTTTTGAGAAAAAAAGTCTGAATGTTTCGAGAAAAAAAGTTGTACTGTTTTGAGAAAAAAGTCATAATGTTTCGAGGAAAAAAGTCGTAATGTTTTCAGGAAAAAAAGCTGTAATGTTTTGAGAAAAAAGTTATAATGTTTTGAGAAAAAAGTTATAATGTTTTGAGAAAAAAAGTTATAATGTTTCGAGGAAAAAAGTTGTAATGTTTTGAGAAAAAAGTTATAATGTTTTGAGAAAAAAAATTGTAATGTTTTGAGAAAAAAGTCTGAATGTTTTGAGAAAAAAAGTCTGAATGTTTTGAGAAAAAAAGTTGTAATGTTTTGAGAAAAAAGTTATAATGTTTTGAGAAAAAAAGTTGTAATGTTTTGAGAAAAAAGTTGTAATGTTTCGAGAAAAGAGTCGTAATGTTTCCAGAAAAAAGTTGTAATGTTTCCAGAAAAAAGTCGTCATGTTTCGAGAAAATAGTCGCAATGTTTTGAGAAAAAATACTCACTTTAATCACTTGCACTTTAATCGGCCTTGTGATCTGAGATAATCGGCCGATGTCGATTAACTCAAAATGCCATTAATTGGCCCGATTAATCGGTCTACCCCTGGTCCTGGGGCCACATGGCACCCGGGTATCAGTGGTTTACAGCCTCCTCTTTCTGCAGTCTGTGTTAAGGCTTACTTAGTTTCATAAGCTGCACAGTTACTTGGCCTTGTACGGCAGTCAGGAGACTCAGTTCTCCCCCAAAGTATTTCATCAGTGTGAAATAGTGCTTCAATAAAAATCAACTGATTGTTGGTAGAAGGCAGATCAGAAGCAGGGCTTTGATGTTGTCCGTCCTGCTGTGTAACCATCCATTCACCCAGTGTGTTGTGTAATTGTCCTCGCTGTGGCCCGATCCCTCCCAACTTTGTTGTATTACTTTAATAATCAGGCTGAAGATAAGTTGTTTGACATGAGAAGGATTTACAGTATGTTCGAGGCATGGGACGATATGAACATTTCATGTCACGATTATCCTGGCCAAAATAATTCACGATATTATCCCGATTAACCAACAAAATGTGTTTAAAACTCTTAAACCTGCACTAAAACACACTGGAGTCACTTTACCTGTTGTGACTTATTTCTCGAAACATTACAACTTTTTTCTCATAAAATTGTGACTTATTTCTCGAAACATTACAACTTTTTTTGTGAAACATTACGACTTTTTTTTCAAAACATTTCAACTTTTTTCTCATAAAACTGTGACTTATTTCTCGAAACATTACAACTTTTTTCTCATAAAATTGTCACTTATTTCTCAAAATGCATTATGGCTTTCTTTCCTGAAACATTACATTTTTTGCAAAACATTCCGACATTTTTTGCAAAACATTCCGACATTTTTTTCACAACATTACAACTTTTTTCTCATAAAATTGTGACTTATTTCTCGAAACATTTCAACTTTTTTCTCATAAAATTGTGACTTATTTCTCGAAACATTACAACTTTTTTCTCATAAAATTGTGACTTATTTCTCGAAACATTTCAACTTTTTTTGAAACATTACAATGTTTTTCTCGAAACATTAAGCCTTTTTTTGTCATAAACTTGTGACTTTTTTATGAAATTAATATTTTTTATTGCATCACAGAAATTCACCACCATCAACTTATTGTGAGTGTTTTTTTTTTTTAATTTGCGATCCCTGATAAATTCCATCCTTGTCCCTCCATAGTATGCGTGGCTGGTTAGGGGGAGTGTTCAGTCCGGACAGTCCCAAAAAAGGCAAAGCTGGCAGAAAATCCCAACAAAAAAAGGAGACATTGGGAGGGAGGAAGGTGTGGGACAAAGGACTCCTCCTTCTAATCTCACAGGGGTCTTAGGTCTAAGGATAGCTCAGTGGTTGATGAGGCTTTTTTGAGGAAGAGGACCAGTGTCTCCCTGACAGGGAGGACCCTTATCTGTCAGTCGTGGTCTGAGTGAAGAGCAGCGCTGCCCACACCATGCTGCGGCTGTGGTAGGTAACGGGAGGTGAATGTTTTCTCAGGACACCAGTGCTCCATGAGTCACTGCTCCCCTCTCATCACCCTCAGTCATCAGCTTTACTCACTCTGTGGCTGGGACTTTAGGTCAGAGAGGACTCTGCTGGTGGTTTAAATCCATCTGGTGCTTCTTAAATATTCTCATGGCTGCTTCTTGGTGTGTTCACACCAACCGCGTAACTTTGTGTTTGATGGTGTGGATCCTATTGGCAGGGGTGTGGTTTAGTGTTGAAATGTGGTGGGGACATAATGGCTCAGATGAAAAAAACATGTTTTTAAAAGGTCTTCAGGTGATTTTAGACGATGTAATGGGGGGGGGGGGGGAGGGGTATGAGGTCAGAGGAGATAATTACGGTGAGAAAAACTGCATAGCGGTGCATCAAAAGAGTGTAGCTTAGAGTACTACAGAGTCTACAGAGGAAAATACTCAGCAGAAAACTCACAACAACGTTTAAGTCACATGACTGATGTTTCATCTGTTTCATACTTAATGCAGGAAACTCACACATCATCTGCAGCTGTTGACGTTGTTGCTGTTTGTTTGTTCTCAGAGAGAAAGTAGAAAACTCTGTCAACAGTTTGTCACAGTTACTGATCAGAGCATGCATGTTTTTGGGTCATTTTAAGAATCAGTAGGCTGTGGGGATTTTTTTCTTTTTGCTTACGTTACTTTTTTAATTTCTTCTTTATTGACATTGCATTGTACACTATGTTCTTCTTTTTCTTCTTATTGTGCAAATACAACTCTCATTTCTTCTTCTCATTTGTTAGTCCACATTTCTTGGTGCAAACTATTTTTTCCCAAATGATGCTGTTGAAAAGAGGTGGGGACAAAACTGGCCATTTCAAAAAGTGGTGGGGACATGTCCCCAGCGTCCCCAGCGTGAATTACACCTGTGCACATTGGGATCATTTGTGTTTATTCACGTTACTCGTGTCGGTGCAGAGCTGTAGCACCAACAACGATTCTTCACAATATATTGTGTTTTATCGTCATCACAATATCAACTTGAGCGATAAACACATC
>JAOVVB010186387.1:0-11140 GCA_028570985.1 Heterobranchus longifilis | reverse complement strand
ACACACACACACACCCAGTCCTCCTCCTCCCAACCAAGAACAAGTAATCCTACTACTACTACTACTACTACTACTACTAATAATAATAATAATAATAATAATTGGTCATTTGGTTAGTGTAACAACATCATCTGTGGTTTGATTTGGGGATGTCGTTCTTTCATCCCTTTCCTGTCCCTCTCTCTTTTGTCATGTAACATATTTCATAAAGAGGCTACTAAATTAATACAAACTTAATTAATCAAGACTACATGGCAGGACATTAAAAAAAGTAAGATATTTGTGATCATATTAGAGGAAAGAAGTAGAGATCACAGGTTTAAATTATGAGGAAAAATATTAGACATTATTAAAACAATTTACAAATAGTACCAAAAATACACGAGAAAAGGTTACTTAATAGCCGCACTGCAAAAATGGGTTTTCAAAAGTGATTTTCCAGTCACATCTCCTGAGATATTTCAATGCTTAATAGGCCAAGAGCCAAATGAACTTCAGCCCTCAGCCTGGAATAAGAACCAGTGAGCCATTATCAGAGGAGCTGTATGTAAAATGAGAAATTATACCTAAGAATGGGCTATCATGTAATTCACTCTGATCATTTTCTTGGAATGCGTAAATAATAGTTTTGTATGCAAGAAATTATGCAAGTAACCTATGCCATTCTCCTCAATGAGACATGACAGTGACAGTTGCATGATTTTTTATAATACAATGTATACTGTGACAGAATTTTAAATTGTTATTGGTTTATTATTCAACTTGGAAAAAAAACAAAAAAACAACAGTATTTTATCTAGATCACTTTCAGTCCATCCTACAGTAATCTGAATTTTGGACTTAGTTATGGACGTCTATAAAGTCATAAAAATGTACTTAGTAATTATTACACACACTTAACCTAAACTAAGATAACCTAATTTAACCTGTAATGATCTTGGATGTACATTGTTTGCTGAAGCTGTTCTGCTGTCCTCTGATAGGTTCCTTCTCAGGTTCTCTATTTGGAAATGATAAAGCAGTCTGTCAGAGCAAAGTGCCATTGAACAACTTATCCTGACATCAAATACATTTACATTTTCTTAGGGTCTAGAAATTTCTTATAGGTGCAAGTACACTGCAAGTCTTTGACAACCATGCACCGGCAGAAACTAAAAATCAAATAAAGGAACACATTTTCATGACAACTACACACTCAAACACACAACCACTCACTATGTGCTCTGTTTGTAAACCCCAGAGTGAAAAAAAGCTGACACCATGATAATGGACGTGAGAAAAAAAAGGTGGCTCTGGTTTTTTCACCTTATTTTTGTGTATTCAGTGGTTGCATAGCAGTGTGTTTTCTATAGGTCACGCAGGACAATAGTGAGGCCATGAACAGTGCACCTATTGTAATGGGGCTCACCAGGGGGACGTTGTCTTTGTCAACAGTGTGGAATGTCCCAGCGGGCTAACAGGGGCATGATAGGCCAGGCCAGAGAGCTGCACTGCTCACCTCCTCTCCACTGGAACAGTCCCACTAGCTCTTGGAAAAAGAGCTTGAACCTACACATCCAGAAGGAGTGGGGGGCAGAGAAAAGACTGAGGGAAAGATGACAGGGGAAAGACCAGGCTAACTGGTTGAAGTTCCATCAGATGCGCTCTGCTGGTGACTGAGGGGCTCAAAACGCCATCATGAGCTCCCATTTGGGAGCCTCTGGTGTAAATGGCTCAAGCAGAGGTGGAGGTCGTGGAAGTGAGGATGCCGGTGAAGAAAACAGCAACAACGAGACTTACACCCCGTGCTTAAAGGCAGTGAGACCTAGGCTGAGGAGTGCGGATCCAGCCGGAGAGGGAAGGTCGAGCAGTGTGGAGCAGCTGGTGAGACCGGCCCTGCCAGGGAGGAAAGCATACAGAAAGACCTGCGGCAAGGACAACAGGGGAAGATGGAGAGAGGGAAACCAAGACAGGGATGAAGAGAGACAAAATGTCGAACACGTAGGAGGCAGGGAAAGAGGAAAGCAAAGGCAGAGAACGACTGAAAAAACACATGGCGATGGAGCCCAGGAGAGACAGGGAGCAGGAAGCACTGAAAGTTTGTCTAGCAGTAATTCTGACATCCACTTAAACAGCACTTTGGAAGTTGGAGAAGGATCAAACAGCTTGCAGAGAGGATACACGTGTCCTAGACCTCCCAGCATTGGCTGCACCCGGACCATCGCAGCCAATTTAAACCCCCAATCCCCTCGGCCAGCAACGAGGTCCATGTCTTCTGCTCTCCCTCAGCCTCCCATCCAAACCAGATCCACACCTCTGTCCCCTCAGAGACTTTCATCCAGGACAGGAAACCTGCACCGCTACCCATTTAGTTCATCCATAGAGCCAGATCCGTTCTGGGTGGAGGTGAGGACAGGGGCAGCTACTGCACAATCGTCACAAAGCCATCAGGCACACATCCCATCTCTCACCAGCTCAGAGCTAGGAGAAGAAGAAGATGAGGAGGAGGAGGAAGAAGAGGAGGACGTGGAAGACGGCGATGAAGGAGGCAGCGGTGTGATGGAGGTGATGGGTCAAACCGTGACCTCAGCAGTGGTGCCGCCTTGCGTTCCTTTTGGGGAGAGGAGGATGAGTAAAAGAGAGAAGAACAGGATTAAGTGTCTGAGGAGGAGGCAGAGGAGAAGGGAGAGGTGGAGACAAAGTCAACTGCAGGAGAGCAGACAGGTGAATGACACAATTAACCTTCAATATGACAATGGCTACTGAAGTCACAGTTCTTTTACCAAATGTTTTGATTTTAGGATTAAGATCAGGTAATTACCTCATATCTTTGTGTTCTACAAGAAGAACCAGAGCCTAAATAATTTATTTCCCCCCCTTTCCTGTCTCCCAATATGTTAATACAATGAATGCAAATCATTTATTAACTATTAAGTAGGGGCAAATATCTACCGCTGAATGGCACTCTTTTTTTTATATATAATTTATCAAATCAGGCATTGCTGTCTTTATGTGCAGTCTTTATCAGTTTGCATTAGCAGGATACTTGAGAAACTTTAAGGTACTCTTAAGTTGCTCAAGTCTCAAGGCACTTCAGCCTTAAATTACCTAACTGATCCACTTAAAGGTCTATTTACATTTTAGAATGGAAGGCTAATGCAAGAAAGCAAGTAAGTGTGTTGTGTGGTACAACACAATAGGCACACAAATCAAACTTAAATATTGCTTGTTGGGTCCAGTTTTCAATGTATTTATTTGTGGCACTTTATGTGACTGTGTGTGGCTGTATTTGTGTGTCTGTGTGAGTTCATTTCATCTAGAGTCTGACTCTCGACAGGCCTATCAGCACCCAGCTCATCTCAATAGCCATTGTCTGTGCGGTTTAAAGTGGGGTTACATCTGAATTAGTTGTATGATGAGGCTTAGGTGGAGAGCCCTTCAAAAACAACCAGACAAAAGAGCAGATTCTGTTTTGATTGGCTGCTGCAGAACTGCAGTCACGTTGGTGGATTGAAATTATTCTCACTGCTGAATTAGAGAAAACTGAATAGAATTAGTTGCTTTGAAACACAGAATATTCATTTCCCAATTCAGTGCCCTCCTGCTGATTGCTGGTATATTGTTTTTTGTTAAGATATTCCTCTCTCCCTCACATTGGAGTTGCCGTGTTAATGTATGCATGATGATATATAATACACATACTATCATGCTCTAACAGATATAATTGTGTATAATGTGGTGGATTATTTATGTGGGAGAAAACAGATAGTATGTGAGGAAAATGCATGAAGTGTTTTGAAGTGTGTCTTCTCACCTAACTTTTAGAGAAAAAGTGAATAACCATTCCTTTAAATTTAGATTTATTCAGAGGAAATTGAATGAGCTTGCTTGGTAATTTATCATGATCAAGGCTTATTGAGTATGCGTGCATCTTTTCTCAACTTTATCTGACTTTGCACTTGCACAGTTACACTCATTCTCCCTTGGGAGCTGCTCACTACAAGCACAGCATTTCAGCTATTAGCCATAGCCCTTGGGACTTAAGGATACTTCTCAAGGGCAGCGTGACAATCGTTTTTCTTATTCACGCTCTCATATTATTATTATTATGAATAATAATAATCATAATTTATTTTCCCCTTCACCGATTTCATGTAACTTTACTGCCTACATACCTTCATTGGTTGTGGATGTTTTAACGCCCTGCCCTGATAGAATATGCAACTATTTAAGTACAATGTCCTGCTGTACTTTTCGCATACAGTATAGAGTAGGCCAATGGTCACAGCGGGTGTTATTGTCATCCAGTTTCCCACAGGAAGTGGTTTCATCCGGTGTGATGGAGAGGCAATTAGTGCTGGATTGTTCTGTTACTTTATCCAGCTGCTGCACAGAAGCTGGATTGTGGTTTTAGTTGCTACTTGTAGCTCTGCAGAAACATTTATTGTAAAATATGTATTATTTCAAGTTTACACAAACCACATTTGTTTCATGTTAGTGGTGTAGTAGCTCCATTACTCAAATCAAGCTAGTAGAAGTTAAGGGTGTACAAAAAATAGGTTTAGTCCATGTCTACTAAATGGTTTTGATTTAATTTTACTTCCCTTTGATAAAGAATGGTATTTATTTATTTATGTACATATTTACCAATGTAACCAAGACAAAGGTGTCATGTTATAGTGTATGTTGCCAAGGGAGAGCCTCAGTGCCCATGATTACTTGGGAGCTGTGCACTCTGTGTTGTCTCCTCTGTGTTAATGACACACCTTGGGAGGCAGGACTGGTGCGATACAGAAGTCCCTGGAGCTCCCCCTGGGTGAGAAAGTGGTAATTACTCTGGAAGCATCCCCCATGCTTTTTCAAGACTGGGGCTTCAGACACCAATTCTCTGGGTCTGCCGACACAGGACTGAGGAGGAGATGAGGGACTTCCGGGGCCCCAGATAAAAACGAGTTCTCAAAACGAGTTTTGGTACTTCCTCATATGAGTTGTAGTTGGAATTTGGAAATGCTGAGTGTGGATTTCTGGTTTGGGGACCTCAGAATTGCATCTCTGCTCTTTGCAGATGATGCAGTTGTGTTGGCTTCATCAGACCGTGACCTCCAGCACGCACTTTACAGCTGAGTGTGAAGGGGTCTGCACAAGAGTCAGTACCTCCAAGTGTGAGGTCATACTGCTGGAAAACGGTGGATTGCTCCCTCTGGGTTGGGAGTGAGTTACTGCACTAAGCAACAGAGTTGAAATATCTCTGGGATTTGTTCACGAGTGAGGGTGAGATGGACAGGCGGTTTGGTGCGTCATCAGCAGTGATGCAAGCGTTTTACCGAACCGTTGTGATGAAGAGGGAGCTGAGCCAGAAAGGAAAGCTCTTGATTTACCAGTCCATCTACGTTCCGACCCCCATCTATGGTCATGAGCTTTGGGTAGTGACCGAAAGAATGAGATTGCGGATATAAGCAGCCAAAATGAGTTTCCTCCGTAACATGGCTAGAGATAGGGTGAGGAGCTCAGACATCCGGAGGGAGCTCGGATTAGAGCCGCTGCTCCTTCATATCGAAAGGGACCAGTTCTGACATCTGATCAGGATGCCACAAGGGCGCCTCCCATTGGAGGTTTTCTGGGTACATCCAACCGGTAAGAGGCCCTGGGGTAGAGCCAGAACATACAGGAGAGATTATAAATCTCATCTGGCCTGGGAACGCCTCAGGGTTCCCCAGGAAGAGCTGGAAAACGTTGCTGGGGAGACGGACATCTGGAATACCTCGCTTAGCCTGTTGCCCCCGGATAGGCAGATGAAAATGGATGGATGGATGGATGAGCGAGGATGAGTGTGGAATTAGGTGCAGAGGCACTTGCGAGGGAGGGCAAGTTGACTGCTGAGGAGATGAGAGGGATTAGAGCAGTGGGGGTGGCAGATGTATTGTGCTGTATGAAATGAAAGGATACAAACTAGATTAAAAAGGTAAACGGAGGACAGGCCATCTGCAGTGCAAACAAAATGTTTTATCTTACAGAATTGTGTATTCATGAGTCACACTGTGCCTTGTAGAAAAACTCTACCTGAAGAGATGCAACACCTCTCGTTTGTCTGTAAAGTGAATGGAGTTTGAATTAGGGCCAGCGCCGGGGTCAAATTGCTCTCTTTAGCAAACAACGTTTATGCTTCACATTAAGAAGTGAGAAAATGTAGGTAGGTGGACGTTTTACTCTGCTGAGCTCACACCTGATGCCCTCATGTCCTCACACATTATTATGCTGTGCAGGTGGATGTCAAAGACATTTACACTCATGAAATAGGGTGTATTAAAGAGTATTTTAAACACAACCTCAAGAGGACCACAAAATAGGACATTTTCACTTATATATTTATTGCCAGCTGGTGCAATGACATCTTGTCATGTGTATGCTCAAAACCTATGTCAGAGGGGGGGGTCAGATTTCTTGATTGTTCTCCTTCATTCTTTTACTTGATACTTAATCTGTCTGTCTGAGAAACTCATTCCGTGCAGACGTGACCCTGCAGAAATGGGTTTGCCATCATGATTTCAGATTTTAGAGATAACAGATAAAAATCACAAAAATATTTGCTCTTTTGCTCTCAGAAATGTGTATTTTGGCGCTAATCCAATTTAAATCTCATCCAAAAACACACAAAAACCAACACATACCCAAAGTTTGTACGGTACACAAAGGTTTGCAGATGAACACATGCATGTTTGCATGTATCCACACACACATGCATATTTATCTGCATGAGGAGGAGGTCTACAAGAAAAGATAAGCATGGGCGCTGATCCATCCATCAACATTATCTATACATCTCTTTACTCCCTCTGCCTTTCCTCCTCACCCAGAGTTCAACAGGGAACCCATCCAGCAGCAGCAGCGAGGACGATGAGGACCTGAACGCCGGTGACAGAGAAGGTTACATCTGCGCCGTGTGTTTGGATGTGTACTTCAGCCCTTACATGTGTCACCCCTGCAACCACATCTTCTGTGAACCCTGTCTCAGGACCCTGGCTAAGAACAGCCCCACCAACACCCCCTGCCCTCTCTGCAGAACAATCATCACACACGTCTTCTTCCAGAAGGGTGAGTTAGAGCAGGAAACACTTGCTGTACAATTCACATCATTTGAAGTAGTTATCACCTCTACTTATGACTCTGCTCAGCATTCTAGATTTGAATAATGTGAGATGGTTAAAAACACAGTTTGAAATATGACAGTAAAATCCATGCCAGTATAATGTAACACATACATGTATATATGCAGCTATATGTGTATTCTTATGGCTGCTGTTCACATGATATCTAAGCTGCAGATTGTTCAGAGGGCCCAGCTGCAGATGTCCCACAGGGAGCAGAGTAGACCTTTAGTTCAGCTCTGACCAGATGAGTCACCCAGACCGAGAAGATGCAATCGAACACTTTTATTTAGTGCTTTCTGATGGAAATAAGAAGCAGTATTTGGAGGAAAAAGCAAGCGTGGCACCAGTGGAAAATTGAAACCCCAATCTTATTTGTCTTTACACAACAATGTTACATAATACACTATAATAACGATAATATTTTAGCACCTCTGCTGTATAACGACACAATTAATTTATGTAACCTTGTGATCACTGCACGCTGATTACATGGGATGTAGTCTGATTTGGACAAATCTATGAATAAGTAATGAAGTTCTGTGATTCACTTTGGCCTACTTCTAGATGTATGTAGGAGAAAGTGAGCAGCAGGGACACTGCTGTGGCCATAAAAAGGCAGAGTGGCCATGGTTATGAGCACTGCAGACACACTGAGGGCTCTTGTGTGTGATTAGGTGATGAGGATTGTAGATTAGATTCTTGTGTTGATTACCAAAGCCAAGGTCACACAGAAACAAGGAGAAACTGAGGGAGCCTGGTGATGCTGCATCTGCTTTTTTGAATATATTGAATAAATCAAACATAATCTATCCAGGCTATCAATACGTGGAGGTGTGAATAAGATGTTCACATTTTATAATATTTAGTTTGACTCCTTGTCTTTCTTACAGAGTTAAACCAAACAGCAAGGACATTCTTCCCAAAGGAATATCTTTCCCGGAAACAGAACTTCCAGAAAGCAAGTTGTGCAAAGTGGCCTCTCCCAAGCTGCCGAAAACTCTTCCGTATCTTTGGAGGCAAGTTTTTAATTCCCCATACATGGAAATTCTCTCAGTTCAGGATCAATGCATCAGATTTGCCCAAATACCAGCAGCAGTAGGGCACATATACAACTTGACTGCTTTTCTCTTTGTGAGTAAACTTGTAAGTCCTGACAAGACTTGTGACAGAGTAGCACATGTATACCTGCTCCATACTTATCCTAAAAGTACCCCAAGGCTTCAATGGTAGATTAAATACAATGCTTCAACTTCACAACTTAACAGAATACAAATTTAAGTGGCTGCCTTTCCCACACACGCCTGCAATTTGGAGAATATCTTGAGGGGAAACAGTGTTGCATTATCCCCCAAAATTAGTTTCTAATCTATGTACAACTACTGATATTGTATCACTAATTAAAGTAATATAAATCGTTCTTTCAGTATTAAACACTCTACCCTTATGGCAACAATTACGTATGTGAGCTCACAGCTTTGAGAAAAGCAGCAGCACAACATGGATGCACTGTATGAAGGCATATTTTGTCCAAAAAAGGTTGTTTGGAATACAACTGAGCATATGGATGTCAGTGGAAAAGTTGAGTGAAACATTTTGTTCAGCATTTTCTAAGATACTCAGGTTATGATTGAATCAATTACAATTTTCAAAATTACAATTTTTACATATTAAAAAAAACCAACTAAAATTCACATTTGATTTACTCAGTTCAGTAATATTTTCTGTAAATGTTATCTGCCTACATTATGATCCAAATGTTGTTTCACAGCCTCTCTATACTGAAGAAGACTGGATCCCTTTTATTTTACATTATTTCATTTTTGTCAAAAGTAAAATAATCTGATTTTAAGATATTTAGTCTCAAAAAATGCCTTAATCACCCTTAAAAACTCAATTAGATTGTAATTTAAAATTCTCTTTGTGAGAGATTGAACTCCCTAATTTCCCAGAAATATTACTGAGGACCTTGGTAGCCAATTGGTTTCCTCAGTGGCTGACATTTTGATGCCTACTTCCACCATGAAAACCAAGGAATCTATAAAAGAAGGAAGAGTTATGATGTCACCGGTGCCAAGCTGGTAGAATTCTACATGTATTTGATTGTAATAGAGCATCTTTGTTATCAATAACTAACCACCCATCAAACTGTCAATGATATTTTATAATATCCAGGACTAACATTACCCAGCTCTATCCATAATGCTTCCTATGTTTCCTATTATTTTCAAATTTGATATGCCTCTGGTCTACAAAAATCTGGATCTTTATCACTTGTTACTTTGTTCAGCAATGAACTAAGTTATCATTTGCATCTTGTTGCACCTTGCGGGGGGGAGTGTGTCCGGTTTGGAGACCTCAGAATTGCATCTCTGCTCTTTGCAGATGATGTGGTTCTGTTGGCTTCATCAGACCGTGACCTCCAGCGCGCGCTGGGGCGGTTTGCAGCCGAGTGTGAAGCGGTCAGGATGAGAGTCAGCACCTCCATGTCTGAGGTCATGGTTCTCTGCCGGAAAGCGGTGGATTGCTCCCTCCGGGTTGGGAGTGAGTTCCTGCCCCAAGCGAAGGAGTTCAAATATCTCGGGGTCTTGTTAACGAGTGAGGGCAAAATGGAGCGTGAGATGAACAAGTGTTTCGGGGCGGCGTCGGCAGTGATGCAGGCGTTGTACTGGACTGTTGTGCTGAAGAAGGAGCTGAGCCGGGAGGCAAAGCTCTCGATTCACCAGTCCATCTACATTCCAACCCTCACCTATAGTCATGAGCTTTGGGTTGTGACCGAAAGAATGAGATCGCGGACACAAGCGGCCGAAATGAGATTCCTCCGCAGGGTGGCTGGGCTTAGCCTTAGAGATAGGGGGAGGAGCTCAGACATCCGGAGGGAGCTCGGAGTAGAGCCGCTGCTCCTTCGTGTCGAAAGGGGCCAGTTAAAGTGGTTTGGGAATTTAATTAGGATGCCTCCTGTTAGAGGTGTTCCAGGCACGCCCATCTGGCAGGAGGCCCCGGGGTGGACCCAGATTGCGCTGGAGAGACTATATATCTATTATATATCAAGTGTTGTTGGGGAGAGAGACGTCTGGAATTCCCTGCTTAGCCTGCTGCCCCTGAGAATGGATGGATGGATGGATGACAGGTCATATCATTGACTCCAGTCAGTTGTAATCAGGGCCATTAATAAATTGATCTGGTTATAACTGCAGTCTGGTCAGCGATAGTAGGTTGGACTGTTTGCTCATGCATCATCATGCACATTTGATCTTGGACCAGACAGGGGCTTGAGTCGAGTTGTATGCAGCTGCTGGAGGCCAGTAACAAAGAAAACAAATGTGCATATTTAGATAAAAATCATCAGTCAACATCACATATTGTTTTTTTTGTTTTTTTTGGTGAAAGCATGTTTCCGTCAAAGGTGAAACAACAAAGATATGATGGGTTATAGTGGGACTTGCCATGCCCGCCCCATTAACTTCAGGAGAACTGGCACCAAAGCAAAAATAAGAATGCTGTCAGGATGATGTCATGACTCTTCCTTCTTTTATATATTCCTTGATGAAAACTTGTCACCATTAAAATCCATTGTAACTGACATGAATTCGAGTATGGCGAAATCTACTGTACAAATATGTTACAGCCAATTTTCATAGATGTTTAGGATGGAGTGTCACTTAAATCAAAACCACCAGATGACATGCTTCATTTGTCACCCAAACCAGGCTTCCAGAGGCAGTCCAGTCCCATTGCAAGACGCCAGTTCCCCCATGGAGGAGGCTACCGTCTGGACGCTCTGGACTTTGAGGATGACTCTCGAGGCTGGCGCTTTGACATGGACATGGTCATCATCTACATCTACTCAGTCAACTGGGTTATTGGCTTCTTTATATTCTGCTTCCTTTGCTACCTCTTCTTCCCTTCTTTTTGACAGTCCTGGCAACAATGATTGAGCAACATAGAAAGAGGTAAAGGTTGAGGATACTTAAGGATGAGGGTAAAGTAAGGAATTAAAGATGAAGCAGAGGGCA
>JAOVVB010186348.1:0-11140 GCA_028570985.1 Heterobranchus longifilis | reverse complement strand
GATGTTTTTTGCTTTCCAGGTCTTGGTAAGGATGTTGAATGCAGCTCTAGCTTTTCCAATTCTTGACTTTACGTCTTCCTCTGTCCCTCCATCCACAGCTATCACACTTCCCAGGTAAGTGAATTTGCTGACCTCTTCGAGAGTGCGGCCCTCATGTGTTATGGGATTCATGCTCTTGTTGTTAATCCGCATGATTTTGGTTTTTGGCCCATTTATTTTGAGTCCAAGCTCAGCTGCGGTTGTTTCCAGCCTCATTAACTTGTCCTGCGCCTGTTGGTGTGTATGTGAGAGCAGTGCGATGTCGTCCGCGAAGTCAAGATCGTCGAGGTGTTCTGTCAGACTCCACTGGATACCGTTCTTTTTATTGCATGTTGTTTGTTTCATGATCCAATCTATGCACAGGAGGAAGAGGAAGGGAGAGAGGAGGCAGCCCTGTCTCACACCAGTGAGCACTTCGATCTTTTCATGTGCAGATCCCTGGTGGAGCACTTGACATTGCATGCCCTGATATGTGTTCTTAATGATGTTAATATATTTTGGAGGGATACCATAGTGAGCCATGAGCTTCCATAGCAACACGCGGTCTACGCTGTCGAATGCCTTTTCAAAGTCAATGAAATTGACATAGACAGGGGTGTTCCATTCTATGGACTGCTCTATGATGATCCTGAGGGTGGCAATTTGGTCACTGCACGACCTTCCATTCCTGAAACCCGCCTGGTTCTCTCTCAGTCTTTCATCTATCCCCTTCTGCAGCCTCTCCAAGATAATGCGACTGAACACTTTGCCAGGTGTTGATAGCAGCATGATCCCTCGGTAGTTGTTACAATCCCTGAGGTCTCCTTTCTTGGGAACAATAGCAATTAGGCCGTCCTTCCAGTCTGTTGGTATGTTCTCTTCCTCCCATATCTGTTTGATCAACTGGTGAAGCATGGTAGTTGATGTTTCTAGAGCAGCCTGTAAGGCCTCTGCAGGGATCTCGTCTGGCCCTTCCGCTTTGCCACGGCTCAATCCCTTTATTGCTTTCCTTACTTCAGATCTTGTTGGCGGGTTGCAGCTTACCTCCAACATCTGTGCAGCTGGTGGGATCTCTACTGTCTGGGCAGGGAGCTGTCTGTTGAGCAGTTCCCTGAAGTGCTCCGTCCATCTTTTCTGCTGTTCTTCCTTGGTGGTCAGAAGTTGCCCCTGCTTGTTGCGGATCTGTGTGTTTGTCCGCCTAAACTTGCCTGCTAGTTTCTTTGTGGTCAGGTAGAGATCCTTTAGATTGTTCTTGGAAGCTGCGACCTCCGCTTGCTGTGCCAAGTCTTCGATATATTTTCTTTTGTCGCGTTTAGCGCTTTTTTTCACCTCCTTGTTTGCAGCTTCATAATCTCTATGGGCTGCTACCTTTTGTGCTCGTGTCTTGCTGTTGTTTTTTGTGTCCTTTTTTACCCTCCTCTCTTCTATTCTTTTCAGTGTGTCTGTTGACATCCACGGTTTGTGAATTGTTTTCTTCCTCCCCAACACTTCTGCACAGGTCTCCTTCCATATGTTTTTCAGGCCTTTCCAACGCTCTTCCACTGGTGTTTGATCCTCTTCTTGCAGGGCTTGGAACCTGTTCTGTAAAGTGATTTGATACATTTCAGTTGTTCCTATGTCTTGGAAGAGCTGGATGTTGTATTTAACTCTGTTGTCACAGGGGGTGTTGCAGCGCTTCAGCTTCAGTTGGAGTTTAGCTGTCAGTAGGTGGTGGTCTGACCCGGCGTCTGCTCCCCTCTTCACTCGAACATCCAGGAGAGAGCGTCTGAACTTCCTGTTTATGCATATGTGGTCGATCTGGTTTTCAGTAGTGTGGTCAGGTGATACCCAAGTTGCTTTATGGATGGGTTTATGGGGAAAGAGTGTTCCTCCTATGACCAGGTTGTTGTCTACACAGACGTCAGCAAAGATCTCTCCATTCTCGTTCATGGTGCCAATGCCTTGCTTTCCCATTACCAGATGGTATCCACTGTTGTCCATTCCCACCTTTGCATTCATGTCGCCCATGAGCACAATGATGTCTCTTGCTGGTCTGGTCTGAAGTATCTGTCGCAGTTGATTGTAGAAGTTGTCCTTTGATTCCTCATCTGCATTGTTGGTGGGTGCATAGCATTGTATGACTTGAAGCTTGATTCTTTTCTGAGTGGTTTGGAATCGTGCAGTGATGATTCTGGAGTTGATTGGCTCCCAACTGATGAGGGACCTCTGTGCTTCTTTGGAGAGCATGAATGCTACTCCTTCCGTGTGGGGTGCCTTTTCATCTGGGTGTCCAGAGTATAAAATGGACTCACCGCTTGCCAGTCTGACTTCTCCTGTCTGTATCCATCTGGTTTCACACAGACCAAGGACTGAGATCTTGTACCTCCTCATCTCTTCTGCTATGACTGACGTTTTCCCTGCTTGGTACATGGTCCTGATGTTCCAGGTTGCGATGTTAATAGGTTGCCTAGAAGATAGAAGTTTCCACCGCACCCTCTCCATATGGTTTTCAGTATGCGTTTTCATACTCTCTTCCTCTGAAGAGTCTTCTTCTCCTAGGATTCTGGTTCTTTTACTCTTCATCAATGTTTCTGTAATCATTGCGATCCACGTCACGGGGGATTGGCCCATGCGCTTCGCCAGAGCCCTGTTGGTCAGCATTACCTGTTTCCACCTCTCACGACGAGGACGTAGGGATGGGTTTTGAGAGGCATTATTTTATATGTATAAACTTTATTTTGCATGTTTGCAGATGCAAAACAGCTGATATAATTCACTCCTCCTCCTCCTCCTCCACCCTTCAAAATGATATCTGACTTAACCTGTTTTACGGGGGAATTTACACCTACTAAGGGTAAGGTGTAAGATTTAAGTTAGAACTTCTGCCTATGTTGGAACTATCTAAGCTGGTGCAACCCTTAAAATGTTAGTGGAGCGTAAACTCCGACATAAGTTAGAACTTGTGTTCAAACTAGGCTACGTTTGAACTTACACATAGCTGGTGCAGCCCAGTGCTGGTCTCTGCGGTTGCATGGCAAACGGCGGGCGGTAGAAAATAACCATATGTTTTTAGGTTAATAAAATGTACCTGGATTTACGATTGTGTAGGATATACGGTTCTTACATCAAAATATCTGCTGTTGTTATTTAGAAGCCAGCAAGCCTGCACGCCTGATCCATGGCTGTAGTGGTCAAAAGAGTGGCTGTATAACAGTGGATAAACATTTATTTTTCAATAAATCCTTCACACTAAAAGTGCCCCATTAATTTGTTAGTTAAAATCCTTTATTATGAAGCAGCAGATTCAGGAAATGCTGGGATTTCATCAGCAGTTTGCTTTGTGTGTTCGAAATCACATACTAACGTACTGCTTACTATATACTCAATGTGTATATATACTTCTTACTAAATAAACAATTAAGTATGATTTTCCAACAGAGCGTTTACACATAGTAAGCTGCTCTACTGCATTACATGATACACATTGCAGAGAATGTCCAAACAGGCGTTATTTGATTAAACTGACCACATATTGGGAAACTAAAGGGTTATTTTCTCGCCTGAAAAAATATTAAAACTCAATAAAGTGACATATTAAGTGTGACACTAACAATGACATAATTTTATTATGAGATTTTAAAATAAATTGGAATGATAAAGCAATAAGGAAAATGCTAAAATTTGAAATATTTGATTTTCAACAGGTTATTAAAGGACTGACTAGGATAACCAGTTCCTCAGACACTTGATTGATTTGGCCTTCACTAATAGACCTGAAAGAATAAAGAAATTCTACAATCTGGTTACAGGATTATTTGACCACAGTATGATTCTGATTGTAAGAAAGTTCACTAAAAGGCGACTCAATCTATCAGTCCAGAAAAAGCCATAACAGTATAAAATTCCTAATAGTCAATTAACAAATCTTGAAAATGCAATTAAAGATGTAAATAAGAATGAGCACCTTATAAATACAAGTGTGGATGATAACTGCATTTTTTTCATGGCTGAACTTCAAATGACGATACACAGTTTTATGAGGAAAGTGAAACACAAACCAGGCCAAAGAGACTATCTACTATGGTTACTATGGGTTTTAAAAAAAAAAGTTTTTTATGCTCTTGGTGCAAGACAAATTCCCTTAGGGGCAATAAAGGTTTCATTCATTCATTCATTCATGGTTAAATGAAAAAGTTCGAACACTCATGAAAAAAAGGGACCATGCTCTCAAGAATAAGGGGGAACATGAAAGGCGTCTATTTACCACACTAAGAAATAGGGTTGTTAAAGAGTTCAGAAAGGCAAAAGCAACCATTTTCATTAATGCTATTAGTGAAGCAAAGGGAAATACCAAATAAATCTGTCAGAATTTAAAGAAATTAACAGGGAAATCTAAAACCAATAATAACACTAGAACTCAATATAGAGGGAGATGTGACTCATGATCCAAGTGAAGTGACAACAGCATTTAACAATTATTTTATTGATTCTACAAAAACTCTGACTCAGAATTCCACTGGATTGAATAATTCTGTCACTCCTCTAAATCTTGATCTTGATCTTTTGACTTTTAGATAGGTGACCAACTCCAAAGTAAATATGATTATTTCATCTCTTAATAGTTCAAGAGCAAAGGATGTATATGGGATGAACACAGTATTTCTTAAAATGCATCACCCCTATCTCAAAATGTGTAAATTGGTCAATTAATGAAGGAGTGTTTCCAACTGCCTGGAAAACTGCAATAATAACACCAGTATTGAAACCAGGTGAACACATGGTCATTAGTAACTACAGACCCATCAGTATCCTTACAGCAGTATCAAAAAATTGCAGAAAAATGGATCTCCGAACAGATAATAACAAAACATCATTCCACTGAAACTGCAAATTGTTTTCTCCTGGAAAATATTATGGCTAAATTGGACAGGGGATGTGTGGTAGGGGCTGTCTTCCTAGATCTAAAGAATGCCTTTGATACCGTAAATCATTAGGTTCTAATTACTAAGTTGTCAAAGTAAAATGTTTCATTTAATGTAACAAAGTGGATAAAATCGTATCTTACAGACAGAAAACAATGTGTTCGCTTAAACCATAAAACCTAAAAAATGGTGGAAAATCATGTCGGTGTACCTTGAGGTTCAACTTTGAGTCCTCTGTTATTTAGTTTGTATATTAATGACCTGCATGAAGTTTGTCCACCTACTGTAACTTGTCAGCTATATGCTGATGATATGGTCATATATCTACATGCTAAAAACAAGAACAAGAAAACAAGTTTAAAGTATTTAGGAATAATAATAGATTCACAACTCACATTCAAAACACACGTCAAAAAAGTTGTGAATAGAATCAAATTCAATCCAGCGAACAATTTGTTACAGAGGCCTCAAAGTTGTACATCAACGTCATAATTCTCTCACACATATTCATGTGTGAGAGAATCATGGCGCTGTACACAGACTGGAAGGACCACATTAAAGTGTATAGCAGGGGTGTCCAAAGTTTTTGGAATCTGTACAGTTTTGTCTGCATAGTTCCTACCTGTCTACAAACTGTATTATAGTGCTGTTATCGTAAGGTGATTAACTAATGTTGTGTGGCGGGTCACATAGTATATTTTGAGAGACAAGCCGAGGGCTATTTAAAATCGTTCCGAGGGCCGCAAATGGCCCCCGGGCATGCCTGGTCCAAAGTGGGCTTTGAAAACATTGGATAAAAAGTCAAATTCATATCATATCATCATTGTAAGATTCTAACTAAATACAACCTCTTAAGAAGTGATTACTGGACAATCAAACATGCTGTCATAATCTGAGATAATGTCATTGTTTTACTAATTGTCTGTGCCTTGATCTGTGCACATCTATGCTATGTGTTTATGTATCTGTGTCTACGTGCTTGTAAACTTTGTATGTGCTTATAATGTGCTCATGTGTCTGTGTTTATAATGTGCTGTGCTTATGGGTTTGTGCCTATGATGTGCTGTGCTTATGTGCTTTTATTGTGCTTTTGTGTTATGTCAATGTGCTTTTGCCTGTGCTTATGTGTTTATGTGCTCTTGCATGTTTTCTTTTAATGCCATCAACCTGCCAGGGACTGCAGATGAAAACTAGCCTGCATGGCTAAATCTGGCACATTTACATGCTGGACTTAAGTTCTCATGTTAATTAATGTACATTGTCCCTTCTTCAATAAACAAACAAAGAAACAAACGACATTTAGCCTGACCCAAACCTCAGTGAATCAGATGAATAGCAGGGGATCTGGCCAGTGATCTCCAAAAATGTCATAGAAAACACAGGTTAGAGCCCTCGTGTTGCCTCCGGCTTGGTCGGGTGGCTTGGTCGGGCGTCCATAAAGGCATTATTTGAATAAACTGATCACATATTTGGGATCTAAAGGGTTACTTTCTTGCCTAAAAAAATACAAAAAGTTAATAAAGTGACATGTTAACGGCATTTAGCCTGACTCAAAACTCTGTTTATCTCCGCCATTGAACAGTCTGAAAAGACGCAATGCATTGTGGGGCAGTTGAGTATATGCAGTAAGCTCCTGTCTCATACTTAGAAAATCCTCCGAATGTAGTTTACATCCGGGTATTTCTCGCATTTACAAAATCCACATACTATTCAGTGTGAACGCACTACATACTCAATTTTCCATCCTATTTAGTATCAATGTTATGTTAGTATGTGATTTACAACACACCCAGAGACTTTGTATTATATATATATATATATATTTAGTATTATAATATGTACATAGTGAAAATCATAAGACTGGATGGTGACATGATCATAATAACAGCTGACCACAGTGAAAAGGTAAATCATTGTATACAATCTACTTCATTGCGTTCATTGGTCCCGGTTTTCCTGCCAACATGGCGGTGTCAACAAAACAAGTCACGTGATGCCCAGAGCTCTATAGGCTACCAGGTTGACATATTTGACCATGGATGTATAATAAAAACCTGGATACAGCGATCAAGGCAGAGCTCTGTTCATTCCTATGAAAGCTGCTCTGTTGTGCATGAAGCCAAAAAACCTCAACTGCTGCCTTGAAAAATCCCCGGATGATCGGCACTACTTCTGCACTGTGTGGCCCATAGAGCAGGCGCACTAGAGACTTCAACTGATGGAGCCGGCTACATCCCAGGGCTCGACATTAACTTTTTGAGGCACTTGTCCTTCGGTCAAGTAAATTTACCATTTACTTGACACAAAAGTCACTTACACTTACTAAAAAAAATACAAGTTTTAGTTAAGTTAATGAATTTAATAAGTTAATACAATTTTAAGTTACTCTACTGTACTGTTTTTTTTATTTTAAAAAATAACTTTGATCTGTCATAAAAGCTGACCTTCCCTTAAATTTCTCAAAAACTATGAAGTAAAATCAGATGAAATTCAACATGGCCATAGTCAGGGCCATCCTGAACAGGAATCCTTTGGAATTTCAGCTAACCTATGAAGGAAAGATTTTTATTTATTTTAAGGATTTCTAGTCATCTAGACTTTCCAGATGTTATCAACTGATAGTGAAACGAGTAAAAAAAAATTATCCACAGATTTATAGACATCTCTTTCGCCATGTAAGTCTATGGGAAATTGTATTTTTGGGCCCAATGGCATCACGTGACAGCCGCCATAGTTGTAATACCACCGTTTGTCCACTATGTCAAATTGGCTTCAATGGTCGGTGCACTTCCTGGAGGCCATTTGACTGTAGCAGTAGGCCATCTCTACATACACACACATACACTCTGCTATGTTCCTGTCTTGAGGGTGTGTGAGGGTGTGTGTGTGTGTGTGAGAGTGTGAGGCGGTGTACTCTTCTTTCATAAGCCTCCTCCTCTCCTCCAGCTCACAGTCTGTCTGGAACTCTTGACTGAGACATCAGTTCTTGATCCAGATAGTGTACCGGGACTTCTCTCCAGTCATGATTGAGGTTTCTTGGCCCGTGTTTGTGTTGGTACTGTTTGCGGTGAGTACAGAAAGAGTTTCCTGTGTCTTTCAATTGCTGTGTTTTTCTGTTACAGAAACTGTCTTGTTAATTCTCAATGCTGCCTGATGTCAGACAGATTAAAAACCTGCTCAGATAATACTCTGCTGATAAAAAAAAAAACTTTTAATTTGTTTACTCCCTCGCTGAGGCTAATTATTTTCTTCATGTTGACAAGATAATTGCCATGGCAACAGATGTGGTCTGTGCTGTCCGACAGAGACATGGCATTATTTCTTATTCAACAAATTTCTGTGTCATGTACGCTTGTCTACATATAGAGTTGGAGTTATTTCTTAACTTCTTAATTTCTTACAACCCTGCAGTGAATCTCATTTTTTAAGTAATAAAAATAGCTGAAGATGCATGATAATTTACATATTGTCATACTGTATATTGTACACTGATGTGAATTATACAGCTTCCTTATACTTTTTTTTTTCTCAATGAAATCATACTCTTACCATATCAATAAGTATATGTTTATAGTGTTTATGGATCACAGAAATGCATTTATAATTGATGTCTTGCAGTGTCTCGCTTTAAACTTTTTTGTTCCTGCTCAATTATTTGGCCAACCAATTAATCAGAGATTCAGTCCAACCACAACAAGTTAACACAGGAGTTTCATTGCCCGAGGCGTTACAATTTCTGAGCTGAGCCAGCTGGAATTTGACTCTGACTGACCTGCAGTAATGTTCGTTTTTTCTTCCTATTTTATTTTACTTTGTTGCAGTGTTGCTGACTTTAAGCTGGAGTAGACAATCTACTTTTGGTGTCATTGGGCAAAAATTCCATAATAACCTTTTAGCATGTTATAATTCAGGTGGTCTGAGAGAAAACTTGACTCCTGCACCTCTCTCTCTTGGCTCTGTTTCAGGCTCTTTTCAGTGAGAGAGCGTTTCTATTGGCTGTTCTGCTAACACACTATGGACTATGGAATGTAAACGCTGCAGACAAGCTGGGCTGCTAAGCTAAAGGCTAACCCCAGCAGAGCAGTACTAGTTGCTACTACTCGTTGCCTGTGTTGATTTGGTTGGGCTCCATGAGGAGTGGGATTAGTAGGGTTAGGGTAAAAATATCATGGTAGGCCAATCGGAGGCAGAGTAGGACATGCGTTCGCCATCCTAGGAAAAAAAATATTGTGTACTGAAAGACAATAAAGTCTCTCTTATCGAGCCTTGAATTAGCCGCAGCCGTGAGCTTTTAGCAGAAGGGACATGCATTTGCATTTGTAAAACAGCCAATAGGAACTCTTTGAAATGACCTGTGATTGGCCAAAATCTTCCGTCACTAAAGCCTGAAAACAGAGCCAAGAGAGAGGTGCAGAGTCAAGATTTCTCTCAGACCACTTCAATTACAATATGCTGAAAGGCTATTATGTAATTTATGTCCAGTGACAGCAAAAATATTCTGCCTACCCGAGCTTTAAATCAAGATCTATTTCAGATTCAACAGTTGAGGGTTTGTTGGCAATGTTCAGTTGTCTTTGGCGTACAAGTATTGGGTTGCAAACTCAAACAACTTCATAATTATGATGAATTACTGAATAGTTATTCAAGTCAGGGAAGGATAGTAATTACCGTAGAGATATTTTCCCAGATGATTAGCAAAGACAAATATGTTCTGTGCTCAGCATTTTTTTCATACATGTGCTATACCTGGTGAGTTGTTCTTTCATCATACCTCTTCTGTTACCCTGACATGTCCATACATTGACTGAATAGGTGAGGCATTGTTAATCCTAGGAGTGGTAGGGTGTGTCAGAACGCAGGCAGCTTCACAGTACCTGACAGTTGGATGCTTTTACTCACAGAGGGGACACACTACAGGTGAATAGGGTACAAATTTAACTCATACATATCACAATGAAACTTTCCCAGTTCATTACTTACATTAAGACCATTATGTTTTGTATTACAAGTTTTCTGAAATTGTATGTTTAAATGAACAAATGAGCCATTATCCAGAACAGAAATGTGAACATTGGTTAAAGCCAGGTTCAAAATTCTTGTTTCATTTTGCTGACATATTAGAGTCAAAGGTTTTTACAGAGGGGATTTCTGATATCTCTTTTTTATCACTCAATAAATCAGTCACTGTCAACAGCTATAAAAAAAAAATCCGTTTTCGCCACGTTTTAGGAATAAATTGTTGTAAAATGCATAATTCAGGCTCCAAATTAACAAATATGAATATGAACAAAAAACGAAAAAAAAAATCTGAATATATATAGGAATGAAACTGGAAAGTTTGGTGTATGTAAGCGCTACTGAAGTCGAGATTTCTGGCTCAAAGTTTGAGAAAAAAATAATTTTGAGAAAACGATCTTTAAAGATATGGATTGTAAGACACTACAGGTGAATAGGGTAAAAAAGTTTAACTACTAGATATCACCATGAAACTTCCCCAGTTGATTACTTACATAAAGACAATGTAAGTAAAAAAATTACAAGTTTCCTTAAATGTTCAGACCTAAAAAGACAGAGTGTAGTAGAAATAAACACCTAAGTATGTATTTTGTATGTTTCCTTTCCATGAGTCTGAAAGTAGACATGTTATGGAAGCAAAAAAGCCTAAAGTTGCAGGGTAGGTTATATGCAGGGGCGTTGTTTGAACAAAAGCCAAGGTATGGCAATGTGACATGACATCAAGGACCTACTATGTTATTGAAACTGTTTTAACAGACGTATAGCACCTCTGCAATGCCTAATGTATGCATGTTATGTGGAAACGCCTTTCATTGTATCTATTTTGGCACATATTTCAGCACCATGGACAGAGTGGAGGTCTAACCTATCATTAATCATTGTTTAAACTGCAAAGAAACAAAGTTACCAAAGTTAGGTAGTGAGTAGCAGAGGACTGGCAATAATGCTAATCAATTGAGGTGAACATGCTGCAGCTCCACCACTGTTAGCAGTTCAGTGACATTAAAGTTGATCCCTATTGCCCCCTGAAAGTCGGAGATTGGAATCATCAGTCGCAGACCCCTCAGTCGACTGGGATTCTTCAAGTCAAGCCATCTTTTTTTTTTTTTTTTTTTTCGTCCGTCAGTGTGCAGTGTACAAGGGGCTACCTGCTTGAAGGTGTGTCTTCAGTGGCATGGCTTTTTGGGGCTACGGCTGTGTATTTT